>JAFMPE010108361.1:0-12822 GCA_024759925.1 Ficus religiosa | reverse complement strand
TTTTTGATGACTGGGCCATACGTGTAAAACTATGAAGAATTCGATTCGTATCCATTGTTTTTCACAGTAAAACTCATATGCATCTTGAGTAATGAAATTAAGTTATAAATAAATGATGTACTTAAGCGATTATAATTATCCATGTTAATCAATAATAATAATTTTGTCCTATCGTCATTCTCTACTTACATCTTTCCTTTCCTTTTTGATATTTTATTTTTGAAACAAAAATTCGCCATTCAAGTGGCTCTACTTGCTATATAATCTGAAGAGAGAGAGTCTGAGCATCTAGCCATCTAACATTGAAGACTTGAAAAACTAGCGCGCGCGCGCACACATATACAAGCCTATATATTCGTAAAACGAGGTGATTTTCATTATGCTCACCTTCTTTTATGGCGAGCATCGCCTTAATCATCATTCTCCGATAGAATTTTTTCAAGAACAGTTGCCCCTGTATCCAAATCACAAATCATCTTAGCAAAGAAGATATCCCAACAACCGTTGTCAATTTCTCCACTTGCCATTGCCGCTGAAAGGACCTTCATGACTTCTTCTTCCTTTTTCAACTCACGCAATCCATCAATCAACATGCCATACGTCGACTTGCCAGGGGAACATCCTTTACACAACATCTCCTCCAGGATTCTAATCCCTTCTTCGGCTTTGCCAATATTACAAAATCCTTTTATTAGCATGTTGTAGGTAAAGGAATTAGGAGCGCAACCCTTTTCCACCATCTCGTCCCACAATCTCCCTGCCTCGCACAATTCTCCCTCCTCGCACATTCCTGCGATAAGTGTGTTGTAAGTCAAAATACTCGGAATCGAGCCCTTCTCAAACTGATCAAATAACTTTCTCGCTTCCCAAATCTTTCCTTCCTTACAAAGCCAGTATATAAGCGTACTGGAGATGGCATTATCTGGAGTACAATTCCTCTTCAAAAGTCTCTTCCACAGTTCACAAGCATCCGCCACCTTCCCTTGTTGGCACAATACATCAATCACCTTGCAACAAAGCGTTGAGCTCGGTATGTGCTTTCCCTCGAGCATATCCTCGAGCAAATTGAGTGCTTCGCCTGACTTATTTGCCTTACAATAAGCTTCAATCATAACCCCATAAGTAACATCATTTGGGAGAACCCCATTCTCTTCCATCTCGTCCATCACCTTGATAGCATCGGCCAACCTTCCTAGCTTTATGTACCCATCCATCAAAACGGTATAGGTGGTGGCATCAGGCAGCCACCCTCGATCCAAAATCTCACCAAAAACCCTCTTGGCACCAACCATATCACCCTTCGAAACATGCCCACCCATAATGGTGGTGTAAGTAACCACGTTGGGGACCATTCCCATAGCAGGCATTTCTTCCAACACCCTAAGAGCACCGTCCATGTCTTTCTTGTTGCAAAGCGCTTTGATCAAAATGTTGCACGTGAACACATTGGGCACCACCCCAAACTTGCTCTGGCAATTCTCAAAAACCCAGCGGACTAAATCATAGCGCTTGTTTTGGACCAAAGCATTTAACAAGCAGTTCAAGGACCTCACTGAACGTTGGACACCAAAGTTTTGAATCCGCAAGAAGGTTTTCAAGGACCATTTTGGGCGACCAGCGAGTCCATAATTGCGAATGACCGCAATGAAGAGGTCTTCGCCACTCTTTATCTGGGATTTTTGGAGATCAGATAGGAGGGACTCAACAGCTTGAAAAGCACGGGCGTGAGAGAGGTGCCGAATTATGGCGTGGTAGGTGTCATAGTTGTGGGAGAAACCAGGATGGAAGTCGCCGGCGTAGTGGAAGATCTGGAGTGCAAGGTCAAGGTTCTGCTGGCGGGTGACCATGGAGACCAAGCGTTTCGGGTAGAGGCGCTGAGGCCATGGCTTGATAGGGGGAGTCACACTGTATGACTCGGTCGCTGCGTTGCAGAGGGATCGAATATGGACATTGTGTATGACGCTAATCTTCGGGAGGTGGTTGATGTGGCGACACAACATGCTATTGTAAAAGATTTTTAATGCTGGGTCGGCCTAATCTTGGAAACTGCAATGTCTTTCCCTGATGCAAGTGTTTAGATATTCTTCCTGCCATTAGTGAACAAGAAAAATTAGAACTGCATTGTCAACATATGTCCCTTGAAAAACAATTCTAAATTATGAAACAATAAATTTAGTTATCTCTAAATAATCCGAAAAAGTATATTACATCTTAAAGAGATAATAATTTATGATGATTGATGAAGGTATCTTACATGCCTAAAAAAAAAGGTGAATACATTAGTTTGAGAGCATGTGACGATAGTAAAATGATTGATTGTCTGACAATCACTAAAAATAAAGAAAAGTGTTAAATTCAAAGGTTAAGATGACAGGTTTTCCATTTCTAATATCTACTGTTTCTGCAACTACTTGATGGAAAATGCTGAATTCTAAAAACACAGGATTTCACTTATTACCTCGAATTCTCCACTTGTTACTTAATAATTCACTTGAACTCTTGATTCATCTAGAAGATTTCCTCTCCCTGCATAGAAACGAAAGCCAAAGGTAAAATATGGTTGTTTTCAAGGTTCAAATGCATAAGAATAATGACCATGGAAGTAGGCGCATAGAAAGGATACAATATTTCCTATTATGCAGAGACCATTGAAAGCTTTTGAGGCCAAATGGACATAATTTCACTTCGAAACCGATGGTTGATGTAATTTGAATATAGAACTCCAAGTCAAAATCATTTAAATTAAGGGTTACAATTATACTTCTTCAATTGTAAGTTTTAAAGAGTAGTTAGAAGTCAGTAAAGTAGGGGGGAAAAAAGAAATTATAAAAGGACATGATGGACAACTGAAACCCCATCTTCATTTCAAGAAATATAGTGCTTGTTCCTTCTGAGTCTCATACGAGAAAGCAACCAATACCCACAACAGAAAAGAATTATTATTTGCTTATATTGATAAATGAGGTCACCAATAATCCCCACAAGAGCAAAGTCCATCCTTGAAGTGATGGAAACGGTTGGAATCCCTCACAATAATCTCCCTCTCAGTTATTTTGGATATGTACTTGGTGGCGTTGTGGCAGTCACCACAGACCCTCAAGTTCTTGAAAATTCTAATCGGAGTTCTTGGAGGAGTGCTGATAATTCCAAAAGCAATGGCCAATCTCTCACTATGACTTGTGAGGATTTGCTCCTTCTCGTCCTCTTCAACATCTTGCAACACAAAGCTGTAGTCGGGAATGTAACCAAGGCTTTTCATCTTAGCAGTCATAGCCCTCAACTCTTCACATATCTCCTGGTATTTTGGATGGGTTTGGTTCCCAGTATAAAAGAGATCAACCTTCTTATTGATTTCTATGGAGCTCCACCCAGGAGTCTTTCTTAATCCCCGGTGTCTGGCTAGTGATCTAACTTTATCCACACCTTCCCATTTCCCGAAATTAGCATAGATATTTGATAACAGGACGTAGTAACCAATATTCTCTGAATCAACTTCAAACAAGCAATCTGAAGCAAATTTACCCAACTTCACATTTCCATGTATTCTACAAGCTCCAAGAAGGGCACCCCAAATAGAAGCATCAGGCTCTATGGGCATATTTTTAATAAAATCATATGCTGCCTCTAAATGACCAGCTCTACCGAGCAAATCTACCATGCAGCCATAATGCTTGGAACTAGGCTTAATACCATATTCTTCCTGCATCACTTGAAAGTAATGTTTTCCCTCATCGACCAAACCTGAATGGCTACAAGCAGACAACAAAGATACAAACGTTATTCGATCTGGCTTCACCACGTCGCCTAGCATTTCCTCAAACAACTTGAGAGATTTATCTCCATGTCCGTGAATTCCAAGACAGAATATGATGGCATTCCATGGCACCGAGTTCTTCCGAGGCACTTGGTAGAATAATGATATTGCATCGTCTAATCTTCCACATTTTCCATACATGTCAATCAAGCAAGTCCCCACGAAGACA
This sequence comes from Ficus religiosa, assembly GCA_024759925.1. Taxonomy (NCBI): domain Eukaryota; kingdom Viridiplantae; phylum Streptophyta; class Magnoliopsida; order Rosales; family Moraceae; genus Ficus; species Ficus religiosa. Next base: position 8,839 of record JAFMPE010108361.1, on the reverse strand, counting down.
TCCATATGAAGACAATTCTTGATAACCCGCCCATGAATTTTCATACCTTGTTGCAAGGCTCCTAGATGGGAATAAGCTGGTAGAATGCTCACCCAAGTTCCTTGATTTGGAATTATCTCCTCACGTTCTTCCATTATGTTGTATACTTCAATTGCCTCACTTGCAAGACCATTTTGCGAATAACCAGTGATCAAAGTATTCCACGAAACCACATCTTTGGTAGGAAGTCCTTCAAAAACACTACGGGCCGCATCGATTGTACCCACTTTTGCATACATATCGACAACTGCATTTCCAATGGCAACATCTTGCATAAGCCAATCTCTTCTTAAAATAAATCCATGAACAGAACTACTCTTTTGGCGATCGGCTAATTGAGCCACAATTGAAGCTAAACTTAACAATGTTAACAAATCAGGCTGAATTCCAATTCGTTGCATCCTTCTGTAGAATCCAAGTGCGGTTATTGGATCATCATTTTGTTCATATGCAGAAATTATTGAGTTCCACGAAACCAAATCTCGTACAACCATTTGATCAAAGACCCTTACAGCATTGGCCAAGCAACCGAATTTGGCATACATATTAATCAATGCATTGGATACAAATAAATCAAGTTCCAACCCTTGCTTTATGGCATACAAATGAATAAGCATTCCATTTAATACATCATCTGATTGCGCACAAACAGTGAGCAGACTTGCAACAGTTACAGGATCCATATTTTCCCCCTCCAACCTCATTTCATTCATGACATCTAATGCCTCTGTAGCATTTCCATTTTGACAAAATCCAGAAATCATTGCATTCCAAGATCCTGTATCTCTTATTGGCATTTCATCGAACAATTTACGTGCAATAGAAACAAATCCAAACCGTGAATACATATGGATCAGGGATGCAGCAACGTAAATATCCCATTGAAAACCCAATTTCAGAACCTGACAATGTATCTTCTTCCCATCAACCAGATTTCCACAAGCTTTTAAGACAGGAGGAAAAGTGTAGAAATTGGGTTGAAGACCAGAGGTGGATGAAAACTGATAGAAACATCCTAAAGCTTCACGGAAGCGAGAAGTGCGTACATAAGCAGATATCATGGAATTCCAGGTATAGATGTCCTTCTGTGGTAGCTGATCAAAAGTGCGGCGAGATAATGATACATCACCAAGGAAAGAATAAAGATTAAGAAGCCTGGTTGAAAGAAACAAGTCTTTGACTTTCCCCGAGACCACAAGAAGGGCATGAAGACGCTTAGCAAAGTGCACTTTTGTGCAGGATTCAAATAGAAGATTAAAATCAATTTTTTCTATTCTCATTTTCAAAGTCATCAAATGGAAACTGCGATCTATTTTTCACCGCTGAAACAACTGACCAATGGGCTTGAAGTAGGGGTAGAAATTTGGAAACATGCCTTTCTTTTCAGGCAGGCAACAATCTGAAACCAAAGTATTAACCCAAGAAGTTTCAGAAATTTTGTTGTTGAGAAATCAAATAGCCAATAAATTTAAGAAACCTTTTAAAGATGAAAATCAAACCCCAACGTCGCAAAGAAGCGCAAAGAAGCCGAAAGAGGTAACAATGCAAACTTCATATATATAAGAAAAATGCTTTTCTAGAGCTATCTCAGTTAGCATTTGAATCTTACAGCTAGGAGTTTGATGTAGACAAAATACCTATTAAACTATGTAATAGCCAAGAAAATAAAGTTTCATTCAGGGTCTGAATTCGCAGTAAACAGAGGATTTTATTCAGGTAAAACTGACCAAAAGATTAAACTCTTTGACTCCAAGGGTTATTGTTGTTTCATGTCAGTATCCTTTTACAGCAACCAAACAAAGCAGAGAGTAAGTGAAGAAAAGAAGACAAGAAAGAATATACCTGAATATGCTGACAGCAACGAGAGAATGTCAAAAGTCTTGAAAGTGCCAGAGTGGCGGTACAATTTCGGATGTCGGGTTTAATCCCAGATACAGAATACTGCAGAGTGAAGGGCATAGTTTCTGAATAAGCAATAAAATTCTTTTGAATATCCAGGGAAAGCAAAATCTAGATTTCCTAAGCCTTTCAAATGGGTGACCAAACAAAAGAGAAAAAGTAGTTGAAACTTCAACAAATTAATCAGGTAACAAGAGTTTGATTTCTAAAGAAGGAAGCCACAAGAAGTTAATGGAAGTGCTTTGTGGGAATTTCACAAAACATGTATATTCCTATACGTGTTCAAGTTCAACTAACTAAAATGAGCTCAAATCTTCTATCTATATCCGTGTGTGTACATTTGTATATATTCCTTTTGGGGCTTCTGCTTGACATATTATCAAACATGTTGCGGTCATTCATAAAGCAAGAAATTAATGCAATAAGAAGAAACCAGAAAAATCTAAATTTCGAAAATCCATTATAGAATTTGAAAAAGGGAAATACAAATCTGTAGAAACGCTGACCTTTTCTTGTGACCGGAGCTCCAAATTTTGGTGGTTTTGCAAACAAATCAAAAATTAAGTTGAACTGTTTATGTAGAACAGAAGAAGAGTCGTTGGTTTCACCAAACTTCTAATCTCAAAATAAAAAGAAAAGAAAAAGAAAGAATCCCACCAGTGGCAGGGAAGAGAGAAAGAGAGGATGAACTGAGCTGCTGCTACTGCAGGGCCAGGGGTTTAAGTCGTGGGGTTTTAGACGCAACAATTGTCTCTCTCTCTCTCCCTCTCTCTCTCTCTCTAAAAAGAGCGATCTTCCTTCCACTGTCGTATGCTTTCATACGACCTCGTATTCTATGCCGTTTCACACCCTTGTTTATTTATTTATTTTTTCCCTCTTTCTTGTAAAGAGAATACCGGTTATTGGAATTCGTTTCAGGATACATATTTTTCAACTCTAAGATTGAAAGTACGTTCTAATGAGAATCTAAGCTTGTGTTTGGTTTGTTAGTTAAAGATGAAATTTTTAAATTGAAGTTAGTTGAATTTTACAAAATTAGTTATAAATTTTGTTGACTTTTCAATAAAAGACAAAAACTGAAATAAAAATATTCGGTTTAATTGACGTTAAACTTGAACGTCAAACAAAACATAAATGTCACAGGTGAAGTGGCAGGGGATCCAACCTAATAAACCTCATGTTACAACTCCGCACTCAAAACACAATCTTAATTACATAATTATTGACAAAACACTTTATGAGATGAGTAAGAATCGAATCTGAGTTGTAACTTGAGATGTCGTGGTTGTAGTACCGTGATAGTAACTTCAAACCATCTCCAATATTGAGAGAACAAGGTTCTTTTTTTATTATTATTTCTTTTTTTGTTTTGTAAAAAAACTACTGTGATTTATAGTTACATTAGCTTGATTACAATTTCAAACCATCTCCAATGCTGAGAGAACAATGCCCCCGTTGGAAGACCTATTTTTTTTAACATCACTGACGCACAAAGCGTTTTTCATGTTGAGATTGAGTTCAAACCTCCACGCTCCCAAGTCGAAAGAAAAAAATTGCACATACATTCATCGCTAAGTTTTAATTGGTCGGATTTGACATATAAGAAAGGAAGGATAGGCCAGTTGGTACAGTGGAAAGGTAGCATTTTCAATTGCATTATGAGGAAGAGAAACGAGGTTCTGACCATTCAAAAACGCATATTTTTATCTTCAAATGATCGGGCAATATGGTACAACGTGAAATTCACATGAAAGATGCTAATAATTACGTCATAGGATTTTTATTTTTAGCCAGTGTCAAAGAATGATATGTAAGATTTTGCCGGATCATGCGACATAATCAGTGGATTTTGAACCCCGATATGGGAATTTCTAATTGCTTAAAAGGGTGGCAATGATCACCGGTTATGATATACAACATTGTTGATTGCTGAATATGCACACCTTTGATTGAGTTGGAGCCAACTACATTGTTCTCTTACTTTTCCAACGTATTATATCCTAAAATAGTGTTCTTCACTTCATCTCTCTCGCCATGCTTTGACGGAAGCATTTACCATCCAAAATCCTCGTACTGAATTTTTATATGTCTGTTCCAAATACATATACGTCACATTGAGAAAAATTAACAAAGTCCTGATCTAATGCACTCATATTGGCATATTTGTATGATCAAGAGGAAGGCTCTTGAACCTTCAAAATGTCATGAACAGCTGAAAAGTCGAGGTCCCCCAGTCCGATGCTTCTTGCTTTCTTGAAAGCCTGCAGAATCACTTGTAAGTCCCAATGGAAACTTCATTTATAAATGTTTGAACTTTATATATTTCAAGCACTTGGACACTTCAATGACAATTGTCACTTACCTCCTCTATGATTTTTCTATCTACAAAAACTTTTGGAGGGAACTAGTAAAGGCAATCTTCTTTTCATTAGAAACTTTTTCACCTATAATGTCTATCTTTTGCAAAGTACGCTTGTCACCATAGTAAATTAGTTGTAGTTAGTATATAAATTAGTTGTATTCAGTTATTATCCATTTCGAGTTTAACTGTAATCTCAGTTATGAAAAAACAACTTGGAGTAGGTCTTTTTGTGATTACTAATGGTGAGTGTTGAGTAAACATGGCTACAAACAAGATACAAAATGGTAAGGAATTTAAGATTATGTTTATCTATTAGGATTGCTTAGAATTTGGTTAAGTTTGTCTTGTTATAATGCTGAGTTTATCTTATTATTCGATTTTATTTCACTAACCTCATTAGCTGCGGCAGCTACAGGCATCGAGACAGCATGTTCGTCTCCGAGAGCAAGAGCCAATCTCATGTCCTTCTGCTGATGTTTGAGAGGAAAAGCGGGAGCATAATTGCTCTGGATCATACTTGGTCCTTTTAGCTTGAACATTGGATTAGCAATTGCACCCAGATCCTGTTCCAAACTGATCTATCAATTTTTGTGGAGTTTAAATATAGGGAAAGTGATAATAGCTCTGACTGTTTTCTATACTTACCAACACATCAAGAAGAGTATGAGGATCAAGTCCACTTCTCCCAGCAAGAACAAGTCCCTCTGAGAAAGCATTCATCATGCTGAAACAAAACAGAAGCACATGATCAAAAAAAAAAAAGACACAGAACCACATGAAAATTTCAAGTAAATTGATCTGTTTTAATCTTTAAATAAATAATTAAATAAAAACAATTAGATCATTTGAAGGAAAGAAAAAGAAATGAAGAGGGATCTACCCCACTATTTTAAAGCTCTTTTTATTATCTTTTTATTCTTTTAAATGAATCCTCAAGATGACGGAGATTTCATTAAACCGATATCAGATTAGGACTCAAAGGAAAAACATTAAGCCCTGCCAAAAGGAAACTAACAAACTGCAACCAAGGTAAGAGCTAAAATCATTCACCATATGTCTACGAAAAGAAAGCCGTGAAAAACAAGTCTCCATTAGTATGATGACTACTAATTTTCACGGATATCTATTGTATGAAGTATTATTTTGGTCAAAGTAAAATCCTGTACCTTCCCATAATCATGTTGACAACAAGTTTCATTTTTGCTCCGTTTCCAACCTCCCCCAAGTAGAAAGACTTCTTTCCCATGACATCAAATGCAGGAATCACTACATCATACAACGCCTACATTTTCAAAAAGTAATTACGACAAAGTAGTCAATAATACCCTTCAGAGAACACAAATAAGAAAGAGGTTAACATATTAAAGATTTGTACCCAGATCCAATTCTGCAGCAAATAACTTGTAACTATCAAGTGAAACAAAGCTAGGACAGAAACAAAGTCACTGTTACATAACTCATTTTTTCTTTTAATACATTTTGAACATTATAGATTTCTCCTTTAGTAAAAACTAGATAATCCCTTGATGACATAAAGATCTTGAATTACCGAGGATTATTAACAAATAAGTTTTTCCATTTTGTTTGGTCTCAATAACTACAGCTCTCAAGTCTCAACTATTGTTTGGTTAGTAAGAAGTAAGTCATAATCCTGATACATGAAAAAGCATTTATTAAGGGCTAAGAGGACTTGAATTTTGAATATTCTACTCAAACAACACCTCAAAATGTATAACTGACAACAATCACATAAGAAAGGAACCCAATATATGATATAACCTTCTCCCCTGCAGCCAGGATTACTAGTTGGCCATCTTCTGCAGGCTTTTTGCTGCCTGAAACAGGAGCTTCAAGAAAGGAACCACCTTTTGCCGAAATTGCCTGTAAACATTCACCATGTACAAATCATTATACACCATGCTCACAGCCCTTTTGTCACAATATTTCATTCCCTTGTCTTATAAAGGGAGATATCAGAAGTCAGACCTTGCCGATCTTGGAAGAAGTATCGGCATCGATAGTGGACATGTCGATGTAACCTTTCCCATCGGAGATTTGCTCAAGAACACCATCTTTATCAAACACCACCTAACGATTTACATGTTAAAAGTCCAAACGATGTCAATGTAATGTAGTACTAACACAACAAAATTTGACAAATGGAGAATCAGAGACAAGAGAGAATGTTAGACCGACCGAAAGCGCGGCGGTCGGATCCGACAACATGGCAAAGGTATACTTGCACTTATTAACTACAGCTGCAGGTGACTCTGCGATGGATGCACCATGCTCCACAAGTTCATCGCACTGACATATATCATACGAGAAGTTACAAGATATACATAAATATATATGTATGTATATGCATATATATATTGATTGAAATGGATGAGTAAGAGATGAATTGGTAGGTACCTTGGAGGGAGACCTGTTCCAAACGGTGACTTTGAAGCCATGGCGAAGCAGATTCAAGGACATGGCTTTCCCCATTATTCCAAGCCCTAGAAATCCCACCTCCATCTTTTTTCTGGTTCCCTTTTCTCTCTCGATTTCTGCCTTGCTTGTTTTTTGTTTACCCACTATTTTTGCTACTTCCACTTCCGCTATATATACAAATATATATATATATGTACATTATATGCCGTCGAAGACGGATGAGTGAGGCATTATTAATAATTAAATAATTTTTAATTCAATTGTGTTGTATGTCTATGGTGACGATGCTTTGTGCGAACCAAAAGAAAATAATGAAAAAGAATTTTTGGCTTTTAATGGTTGGATTATTAGTGGTTGAGGAAGAAGACTTATGGGCCGATGGATGTGTGCCACGTCACTCTCATCAGTGTGCTTTGGACTTGTTGATTGGGTCCACCGTTTCTGCAGAGGGGGCTCCACACTAGATTCCCCGAAGTGGTTGCTTCTGATTGGAGTTTGAGTTGCTGAGTAGGACTCTACATCTTTGTTCATGCCCACGCGGCTATCACATGTTAAACCACACGCGCCTAGAGAAATTTGCCACTTGGCACAATGTGAGCTGCCCATTGTACTTGATTTTTGTTCAGGCTTGTAGAAACCGTGGTTTTTTTTTTTTTTTTTTGGCTTTAAAAAATGTTTGGAAAGGGGGATGCCATTGTTAATATGTTCCCGTGGATTATAAAAGAGACTTCCTGGATGCTAGCAGGATTGTTCGCTAAAAGCCTTATCCGATTCATTGGGCGTTATTGAAGGCCTTTTTAGATGTTGATAAGAATGTTCATTAAAAATCCTTCCTAAGCGCCACCGAACATACTAATGAGTAAGAATTTATGATGTTGTAGTCCTAAATACTCTTCATAGAGTATTAGACTTGTAAAAAATAAGTCTGCATACTTAAAAACTCTTGAAAAGATCTTTCAACACTCAAATCTTTGATAATTGATTCATCACAATAATCCATTACTCTTAGACCATCCTACTCAATGATGAACCGTTGGTTGAAAATGGGGATCCTCAACAATCAAGTTATGAAGCACAATTGCTTTATTTTCTTCATTTTAGGGTGCATATGAGTTGCTTTTGCTTCCTTCCATTCAAATGTTTTTTTCGGCATTAAGATCATCTTTAATACAAAACTCAACGCTAACATCATATTTGCATCATTCTTGTTGTGAAACCTAATGTTCTAGAGGCGGTTACAAATGAATTAATTCCGATGAATTTCGTCATCCAATTTTACACAAAACCTTCCTTAAGTTAAAAATATGTAAGAGCGTTATTCAATTTTGACACTTTGCCAATTTTGGTTTTACATGTCTTAAAAGGAGGAATGGTTAGCAACAATTTAAATAAATTGTGGATTGGCTTAGGCCTACTACCTAATCTGCGTGGACTTGGTAGTAGACTTGAAATTCTCTCATGATCACTTTTAGGAGCAATAAGAACAATCCCAAACCGACGTTTAATCTAGAGAGATCAATCCATGTATCGTTCACGACAATCGATCATCGCCAACTAATTAAAATATCATAGATGACCTAAACTTACACATATGTATTAAATTAAGCATTACAAACAATTTCTATGTCAAAGTGAAGAATTGGTTTCACAGCAATTAAGGACGCTATTATTTTTTGCATCATAAAAGTAATGATTCTGCAGGAAAATGATGACTTTTTTTTTTTTTTTTTTTTTACTTTTTTCCATGAATAGTATTGTAATTCCACGCGGCTGCTTCAACATTCCTCTGTTTTCCTCATTTTCATTATTTTCCATTTGTGTAACACTCACTTGTAAAATGGCAACAGAAACATCCCCAGAAAAGGAAAAAAAAAATGTACGCACAGAAAGAGCGAGCGAGAGGAAAATGAAGAGTGCGAAATGCCGATATGCAGCACGGTTGAGGACTAAGTTTGTGTCAGTCTGTTGATCTCTCCAGATGATTTTAGCGATCGTACTGTGATTTCTAAACGAGATTTCAAGAAGATTTGCCACAGCAAATACTGCAGCATCTTACTATAAACCATTCTAGCCTGTTTTCAAAAAGACACAGAAAGTATGGTA
>JAFMPE010108333.1:17480-29874 GCA_024759925.1 Ficus religiosa | reverse complement strand
AACCGAATGTTTTGTGGGGTTTTGTTGGGGGCTTGGGGCAATGAGAATGGTTTTTCAGGAGATAGTGAGAGGACGTAGGGGGAAGAAAAGCCGAGAGAGAGATATTTTTCTGTTTTAGTATTTATTTATATTTTTTAATTTTTGAAAATGGAAAGTGATTTATAAAGGGATAGTTAAGTCATTTTAAAGCAAATTCAGATTACCTAATGGAATACGGTGAGTTTTTTAACCTTCTTTGACAAAAAGGATCAGTTTATTTCTTTTTAAAAAGTTCAGGGACTAATATATATATATATATATATAAGTTTGAGGACCAAACATCTGTGTAAAGAATTCAGGGACTAATACAACAATTTACCCTTGCATTAGAGATGTTCTTACAAGCTAATTTTAATAATGATATGATGTTCATACAAAGATCCGTCTCATAACCTAGTTTAGGATGGAATAATATATCCATGGCTTATCATGTTTATTCATGAGTTGGTTTATCTATCAGTTTGTGGAGATAAAACAATGTTATGAAAGTTAATTCATGAAAAAATAGTTAGCATTTGGTTTGTCCATCGTAAGGATACTATCATTATTCGTTTCACGAACTGCTGGGGAAACCCATGATTGCAAACCCACGATTGTTTGGATATTGATCATTGTGAATTTGGTTGTTCATGAAACCTACTGATATGTTTTCAATTGTAACTTCTCTGTTGGTGTCTTGGTGATATGTGTGAGCATCTCTTCTTTTTATTTTTCTTTTTCTTTTTTGGTTTTGTATAATGATATGCCCTCGCGCCTTTGCCCCCAAAAATCTCACAACCACCCGCTAACCTCTACAAGCACTGCTGCACATATGTCATGGCTAGTACATGGGGTATAAATGTCTCGTTGTCATCTATTCGAAAGACGTTTCCGATTTTTCAGGCAAATTATCCATGCATCCATCTGATCTTCAGGGCTGAATATGCTGGCGCCTTTGTTAGTCTGTTTGGATGAAAGATTTTTGTATAATATACCTTCATGTGTGATCATCTATTTCTAACGCAATACCAGATAAGAAAAAACTGACCCCTTCTGACCTTACAATCATAATTAAATGATAAATCTGAAATGATATACTTTCTCTAAGCAATCTAATAATTTGTCCTGTTGCACACTGGGTAGGTTCAGAGTGATCATTACGAGGTTGTTGCTGATTTGGTGCAGACAAGCTTCCTCTTTTCCATACCCATGGATGGGCCGATGTCTTTTTCCACTCCCCATGTATCTGTTCAATGGGCCCTTAGATTTGAATTTTTTACCACTCCAAAAAATGTTGATTGGACCAGGTATGACCATTTAATGATTAGACGTCTTCTTGCTTCTTAATTAAATTATCAGAACATTTAAAGGTTCTCATGAGTGTCGGCGAAAACACAGTTTTAAAAAAGATAGATAGTAGTGGTGAGAAACACTTGTACGCTTCTTTTAAAGGAGGAAAGAAAAATCGAATATATGCTTACAGTTCTACAATTATAAGAGCAGTATTTGGTGTATTTGTCATTCCCTCTAAAAGCTCGTATGGATTTACACTTCAGATACGAACATCCTCTTCTTATAGAGGGAAGAGACAAAAGTGAGTGGGTTCTTCCTATTACAGTCCATGCACCTCCACCCGGTGCTTCTGCTCCTCGTACCCGAAATGCGAAGCCTTTCTCCTTAGAACCCTTGTGGGTGCGTAATTGATTAAAGGTAAAATTGTCACTTCATCATTATAAAAATTGATATTGCTCAAGTAATGGTTTTTCACATGTTACTTTGCTTTTGTCGATCAAGAGTACGTAAGAATTTCCTTTCTTGTACACGTAATAGGGCATGCAGTGGTTTTGTAATGTGACGACAACACAACGAATGCTTTGCTGTTTTGTTAATCCTATGAAGAATTATACAGGTTTTTGTGCTCCCATTTGTCGATAAAACCAGCTAAGATGTAGAGGTCATGAATTTGCCATTTTTCCCAGATTGGACTTTTCTGGCTCAACTTATATATATTTTTTATTTTTTAATAGTGAGGAAAAGACCCTTGTAGTTACGGTGCTATAGGGGAATATATTGGTTCTTGGATGAAATATTTTATGGGGTGGCCTTTGAGTAACACCTGCAGTCGATAATTTTTTTGCCTCCGGTATTTCTGTTCAAGTTTAAATCTGTACATTATTCGTAAAGATTCATAAGTTCAATTGTAGTTGTAAAGAACTCTCTCTTGATTGTCTTTTAATGTGAGATTATTATTATTTGTTAATTATTGTTTTTATTTTTTCCATCAAAAGTCCTTTTTATTATGAATTTTGCATATTCGTGCGCACGCATGTATTGGAAACATGAAAAGAAAATGATACTTATCATGATTTGTTCTTACACATGTAACAGAAAATATAAATATAGCAAGGGCTAGGATAAGTAATGGTTTAATTTAGAACTTTTAGTTATGGTTATTATCACTGAATTTCTCCTCCCCGTGCAATCCCCTCCCTCACTCCCTCCCTCTTGTGGCGCCACAGCTGGATCTCTCCTCCACCTCCTTCCCTCCTTAGTCATACCACCGTGATTGCATGTCTCCTCTCTCCTCATGTGCCACTGTGATGAGATCTTCCTTTGTGCAGGCGATGGTGACTTAGATATCTCCTTGCATGGGGCTGATGACCATGGGATTACACCGCGCGGCGATTGTAGCTAGATCCCACCACCATGAAGAGATTGCACTGCTGCAGGCATCATTGCTAGATCTTTCATTGTGGGGTTGTCATGGTTCAATCTCCATGTGTCATATCTTTGTGGCTAGATCTCGTCGTGCTGTGGCTTGGAAGCTAGTCCGATCTCCCTAGCAGATCTATGTATTCCTCGGGATGTTCTGCCTGATCCCTACCTCCCTCCACAACGTGGATACAACTGTTAATCCCCATCGCAGAAAGCCACCGCGTGAGATCTGTGTTTGTCTTGGTTAAACCACAAGCTTACGTGGAAGTATACTGCTGTTCTCTTTAGTTGTGTTGTGTGGAGAAATATTTTTATTTTAATCCTCTCTCCTTTAAACCACTAGTTCCACTTCCACCTCCCCTTCCTTCTTCCGCAACCATTGATTGAAACAGTGGTATCGTCCACTTTGTAACATTGAAACAGAATATTATTTTAAAAATCGACATCCTTTCCAAGAGAGTGTTATTCGACCCAATTATCTGAACGAAAATTGTTTTGAAATCCTCAATTTTATTAAAACACTAATTTTTAATCAATTTTTAGAGTAAATGGCTCGTTTAACCTCCAACTTTTTTTAGAAAATTGTAATTTGATCCCAACATTTTTTGTGACTAAAAGTTCCCCAAACTATTTAAAATGATGCGAAGTGGTCATTTTTAAAAGTAAAATGGTCGAACAATTAATCATACGGTCGTTTTTATTGTCACCGCATGGAAAAAAATATGAATGACAAGTTCACTACCGTAGGCACTCTGTTCTAAGAAAAATTTTATAGATGATTTATATAAATGGTCAAATTGGAGACATGCTTTTAAAAAAATATTTAAAAACAAACTTATTTACCAAGTTTAATAAGGGTTAATTTCATTTTTAGCACTTGTGAAAAAAGTATTATTAAAATTAACATCACTTTTGTTTCATTTCATTTCTAGTACTGTCACGTCATCACCATCAATTAAGATGGATGTAAAAAGTCAAAAATACCCTCAGGCAAGCCTAAATCTTATTTTTTTTTTTTTCACTTTCCCACCTAAACCCCCACACATTTTGAAATCTAAATCTTCATATAATATCTTAACTTGATGACAAAGATATGACTACCAGTTATGACTACCAGTTATGACCACCCGGTCATAACAGTTAAGACCACCAGGTCATAACTGTTATGACTACCTGTTATGACCACTCGGTCGTAACAATTATGACCACTAGTTATGACCACCCGGTCATAACTGTTATGACTACCTGTTATGACCACCCAATCATAACTGTTATGACCACCAATTATGACCACAGTTATGACCACCCGGTTATGACCACCCGGTCATAACTGTTATGACCACCCGGTTATGACCACCCGGTCATAATTGTTATGACCACCCGGTCATAACTGTATTGACTACCAGTTATGACCACTCGGTCATAACTGTTATGACCTATGTTTAAAAATTTTTTTTTAAAAAAATCTAATATTTTTGGCCATTCACACAGACAAAAATAAGGTCATCAAAAAAATTACCACCCGGTCATTATGTAAATGACCAACACCTGTAAATGACACCAACAGTAATAATATTTAACATAGTATAAAAATTTATATAAACCAATACACTAAATTTTCCTCTCAAAATCGAAATACCCAACTAACAAACATTTAGTTTATGTCACAAAATCAAATAAAAATACAAATATTATAATTTTAATGTAATTTTTTTTTTAAGAAATCAACTAACAAAACAGATTTCCCCCTTATTTTTCGTCGACCATTTCTCGGGCGCCCTTTTTTTTTCTCTGGTTCTGGTTTTTGAGGATTTTTCTCCGTCGATGGCCTTTTCTCTACCGAAGCCATAGCCGAACATTCCTCTTTTTGGGAGTAATGTTTTTCTTCGTCAACTTCTTGGGTTTGGATATGGGAGACTCAAGAAATTTCAACTGGTTTTGGGTGGTTTAAGAATATTCTCCAGCCATTATAGAGTTCAAAAAAGCTTTATAGAGGGCGTTGATGGTGGTTTCCGACAGTTTTCGAGTGATTTTTGGAGTGGTTTCCGACGGTGAGAGTTTCTCTCTCTAGATAGTAGTTTCTCTCTCTAAAATGGTGAAAATAGTTTTAAATCAAGTTAAGATATTATATAAAGATTTGGATTTCAAAATATGTGGGGGTTTAGGCGGGAAAGTGAAAAAAAATAAGATTTAGGCTTGCTTGAGGGTATTTTTGACTTTTTACATCCATCTTAATTGATGGTGATGACGTGGCAGTGCTAGGAATGAAAGGAAACAAAAGTGGTGTCAATTTTAATAATATTTTTTTCACAAGTGCTAAAAATGAAAAAGAGGAAACTGATCATTTTGTATTAACAAAAATGACGTTAAATTTAATTTAAGAGATTTAAAAAAAAATAGATTTCATCCTAAAAATTTGCCATATTAATTTCAGTTACTCATTTTGGTATCTTAAAATATAAACTTAAAAATCCCTAGAAACATTCTCCATTCATATTTATGTATTGGAATATTTTTATGAATAAATTTTATTGTATGTTGATTTTTTGTGCTTATTATCAGTACAATATTTTATGAAATATTGAAACTATATTCGGTGAATATGTTTTTTTCCCCTCAATGACACAATCAATATGGTAATGATTAAAAAAAAAATAATAATAATAAAAAAAAAACCAACAACTATGATATATGAAGTTCTATGCATGAAATAATAATCATTGTCCCATAGACCACATGATTAGATTGTTGTTGATTAAGAGCATGGAATATAATGATAAGGTCCTTATAGTAGAAACATTGTATGATGATTTTAACTGTTCCAATGACAAAGTCATTATCCTAAGATAAAAAATCAAACAAAACCAAGAATAACTAATTCCAATTATATGATTAAGTTCAAAAAAGAAATAAAAAAATAAAAAAATCCAACTAATCATTAAGGATTTTTTCCTCAAAAAATAAAATTTAAAAAAATTGAAGTAAAAAAACGTACAAGATCCTTAGATGACAAGCGCATCAATAGGAAGAAGCAAAGCGCATCAATAGGAAGAAGTAACTGGTGGGGGGGGGGGGGGGGGGGGGGGGGGAATAGATTCGAATCCAAATTGTGGCTAAAACAAAGAAGGTTAAACATAGAACAATAAAAGTATGATATTCAAATTTTGTTCAAATATATAAATAAGTTTAAAAATATTTATTTTTCAAAAGGGATGTTCAAAAATGGACATTTTGTGCAAATAGTTCAATTAATTCCATAACGTGATAATAAAATTTCTTGCTAATAATTTTGTTTGCACCATTCTTCTAAGAAAAGAAAATGAATCTTATTAAGAAAGAAATATGTAGGTTCAAATAATTTCACCATGTGCATCCATGAGTGAAACTCTAAGTTACTTGTGGTTTCCCTTTAGAGTAATTGGCTTAAATAATCCTTGAATTATTTCAAAAGTGACAGTTTAGTCTCTGTTTTTTTTTTTTAACCCCAAACTCCTATTTTCTTGCCTATTATAGTCCTTTCCGTCAAAAAACTAAAGGATTTGTCATATAAGAAGCATGTTTCATGCTTTTTGAAGGTCAAATAGATATCTCCTATCCAAATTAGATTTGAGGGTAATTTGAGCTAAATTGGGAGGGTTCTCCCCCAAATTTTTGAGAAATTAGGGTTTAGGCCATATCAAAATTTTTTGAGAAATTAGGGTTTAGGCCATATCAAAATTGTGTGTTGTGTTTGGGGGGGTGGGGGGGGGGGGGGATAGATTCGAATCCAAATTGTGGAAGAACAGAACCTTGCCATCGGGGTGAAAACAAGGGTGAATAATATTGTTCACTTCGAGGTAGAGGTTGTCAAACTCCATGCCATTGGGTAAATGTCAATGGGCGAAGAAATGCCATTGGAGTCCTTGTTGGGCTCTTCCTCAATGATTTCAGAGATCGAGAGTGGGTACCGATCGGCTAGCTAACGGTAGAATGCCGGCACGCCCATGGATTCGGCGTTGTTTTGAACTCGATTCTTGATCGAGCTTCTGTGTTGTTTGTGAGTCTAGGGAGAGAAAGAGATGTGAAGAGAAGATTGAGAAATTTTGAGAGATTGGAGGGCATTTTGGTATTTTTAATACAAAAATTATGATTTAAGCAAGATTCTATTAGAAATTTAACAATTTTAGATAGAAAAGACTATAACGGACAATATTTTAAGAGTTTATGGTTATTTCGATTAAAAAAAAAGATCAAACCGTCACCTTTAAAAGAGTTTATGGACTATTTGGGCCAATTACTTTTCCCTTATTGTCTTAAATTTTTCTTAAATGTCACCATATTATTTCTTGAAACACTTGGTTCTAATGTCATGTCGATTTATGAAGTATTTGATGTTATGTTCTTGATGTTTCAATTTATTTATTTCCACATCAAGCACATTTATTTTAAGAAAAAGACAATTCTAATGATGGTGGAATGTTCGTCATATACATATATATACACCAAGTTTTATATCTGATACTATAAAGTATCTGACAATATGAACTTTATTTATTGTGAACATGAACCTCAGCTAGTAAAAATGTGAATTCATACAGAAGTAAATGTAACTATAGTGGATTTGAATTCCTCTTATTTTGTATTTTCTTTTCTATGAATTCACATTTAACTAAAGTTCACATTCACAATAACCGAAATTCATATTACTGGATACCATCAGATATCGGATAGTAGACCAACCCTATATTTATATACACACACATACGTACCAAGAAAATAGAAAAGAAGAGGATTCTAATGCTCTTTTTTCTAGTTACGCTGTTCTCTACGTGTTTAGAGAAAAATAAAATGAAAACTTAGTGGTATAATTTGCCAGCGTACTACGGCGCATGATAGTATATATCATTCAAACTAAGCATCCAGGTATTTGTTTGTTAATTGTTATCTACTAATAAGCATCCAGGTATTTGTTTGTTAATTGTTATCTACTAATCTCTATAATGTCACAACGTTGAGGAGATTTATACATCTTATTGAGCCTATTAATTCGCTTCCACTATCAAAGCATTGTCCGAAAATAATATATAATTAGTCTTGGTTAAATTGAACGACCCTATTCTCAATAGGATGATCAACAGTCAATTATTGTGATCTTGGTGCCGCTAAAGCCAAAAATGGAAAAATAACCAGGTGTAAGAAATTATCTGGAAAAGGCATGTTGTTCGGCTTTCAATTAAAATAAATATTTTAGCAGTCTGATTAAAATTAATTTGTACAATCTATGAGTTCCGATGATTTTGTTTGGAAAAGTTTTATAGAAATTGTTTTTGACATTTTTGAGTTTAAAATCGACTACTGGAAGTAGAGATGATAATTTTCCTTGTTGACCGATTAACCTACAGTGACCTGCTTTAAATGAGACATGAAATACTTGATATAAACGAATTCAGGTTATAAATGGATTAAAAGTAACCCGTCACGGGTTACAAGACAGGGACAGATCTAGGAATCCCCTACATCATTCCTCGTTTACCTATCTCATTTAGTTATATACTGTTTTTAAATAATAGAAATTATATAAGATGCTTTAAGATATATATGACTTTAAGTATTAAGTTTTAGCATACTTAATATATCAAAAATAAAATACAATAGTTTTGATTTATTTTAATTTAAAGTATAATGTTTATGCGTTTTTAATTTTTAGTTTTTATAGATTAAAAATAGATAATAAGGTTAATGTGGTACCTTGTTAGTACCCCGAATCCCAGTGCTGGCTCAAGATAACTTGAGGCCTTAAGCAAAATTTTTGAAGCAGCTTATTTAAAAGAAAATTTCTTTCAACTCTATTAAAATGGGAAAATATGAATAATCACTTGTATCATTTGAAAACAACAAAACAAACCTATATATCTGATGGGAAAAATAAAAAACAATCACAATAAAATTGCAACTGTTGATGACGAAAATCTCCGCACAACACCCGATGTGATCGTTTGGTCCGATCGGTCTTGCACAGTCACTCGACGGCTGGTCACCTGCAAAAAGGGAAGCACCTTGAAGTGATGAGGACACCGGTAAGGTGTCTGCCACGGGCACTCCGATGTCTAAGTTAGTGATGGTACTGATGAGCAAGTGGAGGGGCAGAGTTTTGACAATGAATAATTGTCCATACTTGAATTAATGGGCTGATCCTCTATTTATAGTCGTTCCCCACGGACTCGGATGTTTGGGTGCTGGTCGGGTTGAACATCGAGTGCTCCCGGTGGGGAGACATGTTGTAGATGCGCAGGCACCGTTGGTCCAATAGACTGATGTCTTGTGTCCGTGGTCTAGTGCCGAGGGACACTAGAGTGAGCTAATACAGACACAAGTGATCATTGGAATAAGGTGAGCAGGCGGTGGAATCGGCGACGGGACAGGCACAGTGACAAGCGACGTGTTAGGTGTCAGGTGACGGACTGAGTGTTGCGATAGGGCACCGCCATAAGCACGTGTGGGGCAGTGTGGCATGGACAACAGGGGACCTACCGGGTGACACTCGGGAGTTACGAGGGACGACCCGTTCGGGTCAACAACATCAACCCCAGCCACTACCTGCCCCAGGTACATGGCAAATATCGATAATGTGGTAAACTTAGGTCAGGTAACGAAGTTCCCCGGGAAGAATCTTGCCTAGTCAGATCGAGTTGGGTCAGCGGTATTCGCCGAGTGCAGAAGGATCCAATTTTACCACCTCTCCATGATCGGTTTGCCACCGGAAAGGGGATTTTGTGGTCGGATCAAACTGCGCCATCAACAGCAATAGTCAAAGTAAAGATACTAATAAAATTACATCTTTTGTCTCATACATGTTTATTATTAACTTAGAACTCCAATAACACGACACATGAAATAGTTAACGTTAAAATTCAAAAGTAACAGTTAAAAAGTAGATAAAAATGAGTAAAAAAGATATATCGAGATTTAATATGGCCAAACCTGTAGTTTTTATTCAAGTCATAAAAGCCTTTCAATGGCTTTTTTTCCTTCTATTTTCCAAATATTTTTCCTTTTCTTTCATATGCATATGTATTTTTTTCTCCTTTGTTGCAGAACTATAGAAACAATTTTGAGAAAAGAGTACCAATATGTATCACGTAGTCTTGAGAAGAGCTTCGAAAGAGAAAGATTTTTGTTTTGAGGAAAAAAAAAAAAAAAAAAAAACCAGACATGTAATGTATGGATACAAGAAGAAGAAGAAAAGACATAATTTTCTAAATAAAAGAAAAAGAGCCTTGAAATTTGTAGTTCCCGAAAGAGTTTTAACGGCATATTCGTAACACAAAAACATGATACAATAATATTTTCTTTATTTAATTTTCAAAGTGTAATATACCTAATATAAAACTATTATGAAGAGAAAAATTTGAGACCTTCCAAAAAATGGGGACTTAAGCCATTGCTTTAGTGGCCTGATGCTTAAGCCGCGACTGCCGAATCCATGGAGAAATCCACTTTGTCTCTGCCAATTTAAAAGGGTTACATAGCGGGTATGAATTTCTTTTTTTCTTCGCACGGTGGATTGGCAATAAGACTGTCCGCCCTAAACCTGCCCCATTGTCATTCTTATATGGAAGTGTTTGGATGATCCATCAGAAGAGCTTGCGGTCTCCAGAATAGCTTCCTATCAAAGTCATAAAATATGGATTTAAAAAAAAAAAAACTCTTTTGAGTAGACATTATAGACTTAAAATTTTTTTTATCACTTATTAGAATCTTTAAAATTATTTGATTTCAAAAACTCTTTAAAAATATGGTTTTTAAACACTTATTAAAAGTTACAGCTTTTCCCTTTTTATTCTATTGGCAAAAAGTATAAGCAAAATCTCTACTAAACAGGCTCAAAAAAGATAAAACAATGCCCATTTGATGTAGAAGTATTCTCCCTTATATATATATAAACATATTTATCCAATTGTGGATAATTTAATCTAATAGCTAAAAAAGCTTAATCTACTAATATGATAAAAAAAAATTGACATACCGCAGAGTTTTCCTAAAAAATCACACATGTTTAGTCTAAATACTACTTTTTTTTTTCTTATTATATAAATGTCCAAAACATTTTCATGTTTATAAAAATAAGTCAAAAAAATACCTGAATTAATCAAAATTTTCAAAATATCAAGATTACACTTGACAATCTATCTTAAATGTTATTTTACGTATTACTTACCTAATAAATGAAATAATTTTTATAACAGACAAATCAAATAAAATTTTCAAACGAATAAACATTTTAATTATTTTTAGAACATTTTAAGTTTTAATATTGATTTTATTTAATAGTGTAGTTTAATAATTTTTTGAGTTGTATTTCTTATAGGTTGAAAAAAGTAAACTTGGTATTGTCACAATTGCTATAGGGGTATCTTACTATTGATTTTACAAACGTATAGATATTTTGGGCATTACGAGAGGGGCATAAGGGATATTTAAGGGAAACATATGGGATGTTTTTGTTATTTTTTTGGATTAGTTTTACTAATATCCCTTGGACTACGTATCCTATTTCATTTCGCCCATTGAATTATCACAATAGCGTCCTGAACTATATAAAACCATGTAGTTCAAAACAACACCCTGGACTACATTCCCTATTTCATTTTGCCCCAAAAATTATCAAAACCAATCAATATGGCCCTGACCTACATGATTTTATGTAGTTTAGGGGGCAAAATGAAATAGCGTACGTATTCCAGGAGGCATTCGTAAAATTAATCATTTTTTCACTAAAATTATTGGATTATTTTCATCTGTGACTCACGAATTTTAGGGCACTCTCACTTTGTCTCATAAACTTTAAAGTCTCACTTTGCCTTTCGAACTTTGAATTTAACCCCCTTTCTATCAGAATATCAATTAAAAAATAGACAGAAAATAGGGGACTTAATCTTGTTAAGCTCATTCTATTAGGATTTGTACTAACAATAAATGCAAAAGGATCACATAACTGCACTTAACTTAAAATTTTTTTTTCCACTATGCTTTTAACTAAAATTCTGATAGAAAGAACAAAATGGGGTTAAATTCAAAGTTAAGTAAAGTGAGAGCTTTCAAGTTCATGAGACAAAGAGGGAATGACACTAAAATTCAAGGACATAGATGAGAATAATTTAAAAGTAATTAAACTAAAAATTCAATTAGTGTAAACTATCAAAAAAAGAAAAAAATCCAAATAGTGCAAGAAATAAATTAGTCAAGTGACGGCTCTAAATAACTAATTTCATGAAGGTTTCTACACTAATTGCTTAATACTACATCGGTGACTAGTGAGTAGTGGGCATTAGGGGTGGCAATTTGTGTCACGTGTCGTGTTCGTGTCGTATTAGAACCGTGTCAAAATTTTTTTCCCCCGACCCGAACACGACCCGCGACATGAAAATTTGTGCAACATGCGACACGAACACGACATGAACCCGAAACGGGTTGACACGACACGAACCGAAAATGACCAGCGACACGAAATTGACCCGCGACCCGCGACATGACACGAACCGAAAATGACCCGCGACACGAAAATGACCCGAAATCGATCCGAAATTGACACGAAATTTGACCCAAAATGGACATATTTGTGTTGGAACCGGGTCATATTCGGGTTGACCCGAAATTGACTCGAAATGGACACGAAGTTGAC
>JAFMPE010108333.1:0-12823 GCA_024759925.1 Ficus religiosa | reverse complement strand
CAGGCTCATTGAGCTCAAACCCTCGTGGGGACATTGATCTCAATCCGCCCCCACAGGAAGAATCTTTGCCGAATACCAGAGATGTGTACGGGGAAAAGGATCCAGAAACATATCTATTGTGTTTAATGAGGTTTATTATGAACTAAGGCTAATTTTAATTCCTAGTAACATTCTTATTAGCTATGCAATATTTACAAGGCTGCTGTTAAGTGATCTGGTTGAGAAAACTAAGTAGACACTATTGATTTGTGTTGCCACAACCTATTAAATGTCCTTGAGAAGTCGAATTTTCGGTTTTATATGCCTTACTCCGATTGGAAGTGGGTATGCTTTAGTAGGAATATGATTTGGCCAACTTACTCCGTGTCCTTTTGCAAGTTGGGATGCATAATGAGTAATGTGGGAATAAACAATTGGGTGCATTAAAAAATTATATATCTCTGTGACAGCAATTTATGTATTTATATGACTTTGTTATTTCTGTAATGTTTTGATCTCAAGAACTTTCTTTGTTGATATTATCTTATGAAGATTTTTATAGTCATTTGCCTAATGCTTCCAGGTGTTGCATGTTAAGAGTGTTTTCTTGCCTGAGGAGTTTGTGCCAGCACCGTTGGGTGTCTACTTGGTGGCTTTGGACTGAACAAATGAATATGGACTCTTGAATGTTCATTTGCATTTTCAAAAGCCATTTGGATTTGTTAAAAATTGGTTTTGTCCTGTTATGTTTGATAAACTTCAAATTTAATGGATGTTAGTGCAGCACAGAGAAGCTTATCCTTGGTTTTCCCTTTTAATTTTTTTCTTGTCTTTTTTTTTTCCTCCTCACTTTATGGTTTTGGTTGGAATGCAAAAATACAAATTGGAGGAGATGGACCAAAGAAGTGCCGTATAGCATTTTTATGTCTAAGATTCAGATTAAGATCATGCAAGATAAGATGTAAGTAACCAAACTCACTAGACAAATTTACTGTAGATGTGTATCTAAGAAGTAAGAACAATGCAAGCAAATATAAAGGCTAAAGACTCTTAGCATATGTAGAAACAGATATATAAAATACAAAAATGTTTAATTAAAAAGACAACATAAATATATTCTTGTTTGTTCACTAGTAGTTATATGTGAATGTTAATGCATATTAAGGAGTGGTACAACCCAAATTGGTGGTTGAGCTGTCATTCTGGAAACTGATGAAGAATTGATTATATAACGCATATAGCTCTTATCTTTAACATTGTAGACGCCCATATCAAAAGGACCATAAGGTCCATGACTAACTAAATCAAAGTCATCCGTGAAAAACATGCAATTTGGTTGGCATCCCAAAAAATTAAAAGCTTTCACTGACATAGAAGAGTCATCAGCCAAGAACAAAGCTTCATCACCTAAACCTTTTATCTTAATCCACTTCGATTTCGACTCATCATAATCCAGTTTGAAAACTTCGACATCATTGGTAGTACACTTGGTATTCGTATCGTCCCAGGCAAAATACCTTTCAATTCGCAATAGATCTCCGGTATATGACTTCACAAGATAGGGCTTGACTAAACAAGAAATAAATTCTTGGTCTATGACGAACCTTACCTTCAAATTTTTGGGATCTGAGATATCGAAGGATTCAAGTCTACCACAATCACCAAGGGCATAAATTCATTATTATGGAACACGACTTCGTAAAAATACTTCCCGGGTAGATCAACCTTAGTCCATGTTGCGTCTTTGGATGCAGGTCTTAAAAAAGCCAATTCGCGTAGTTCACTTAATATCACCACAACTATAGAATCATTTGGATTCACAAGAAGGCTAGCTGTAATTGTAGCTTTGAAAACATGGTAATGACATTCCTCAATATACTCTTGAAGTGTTTCCGGGTCTTCCTGTGTGGGAGGAAACAAGCTTGGAAAGTGAATGGTTGCATTTTCAATATAGTCAAGAAAAAGGTTTTTAAAGTGTTACTGTGAAGTCCTCATTGACGGTTACTAACCAACCTTCTGAAGATCCAGAAAAATGCTTACCGTATGATATAATTAACTTCGGCTCGATGAAGTTGTTATGTGTAGTGGCTAAAATCTACAATCGAATCGATCAAGTTGGGTTACGGCCTATGGTTGTATTGTTGAGCCGACTAAGCGTATGCTGAGTTAACCGAGCATGTTAGCTACAAAATAACAATAAAGTAAAGTAAATGAGACAAAGAAGAAAGGGATTTATAGAGATTCACTCTCAATGTGAGAGCTAGTCCTTTATAGTGGCTCCGGGGGTTTCACTATAGTTGATTAAATAATATAGTGAATGCCATAGCAGTGAGAATGGGAAGAATAGAGATAGGGAATGCATGAAATAGAGATAGATAGTAGGGAATAGAGAGTATTGGGTGAAGATACAGGAATTGCGGAATTCTGAGATGATTTGGCCTCCTGTGGGATGATCTCGATGTGGTCGGAGATGATGTCCAATGAACTAGGAGGATCTCCAATGATTTCTCTTATGTCTCGGGCGAAAATCTCTTATTTGGGCATGATTCTCGTGAAGATGGAATGATCTTGAATATGAGATTGGATCTCTTGGGCATATGGTGATGCCTTCTATTTATAGATGATGATTGCTAACTTTAGTTGCCTGATTTGTTGTACATCTTGCCATATTTGTTGATAAGGAATTGCCTTCTTTGATATAGGTTGATGATTGCTGACTTTAGCTTGCTTTATTGAATCCGAAAAAATACTCTTTTTAGGCTGCTTTTTTCCTTGATTAAATGTGATCTTTGTATGAATCTTGTGCAGAAATGAATATGGGAATTCCTTAATCTTCTTGTGTGTTGACCTCGGACAGGTGCTCGGGTCGACTCATGGAGTCAATTTCTTGGGTCCTTGGTCTTTGGCTTAACTTGACAGGCTCTTGGGTTGATCTAGGTCTTAAGCCATCTGAGTTGCCTTCCAGCTGATTCATGTCCTCTGATTGACCTAGAAGTGATGTCGATCGACAGAGGTTGATGTCTTTCAACTTAGGAGTCGAGCTTCCTTATCAGCTGATGAAGTCTTTGGGAGCTATGGCTGATCCTTGATCTTTGGGCGATCTAAGTTGACACATAAGGCACAAATTTTGACCTCAACAGTAAGCCCCCCCCACTCCTTAGTCGATGGAATACATGAGTGTCTTGTCGAGTTATTCATCAACTCGATCGAGAACTCTTGCTTAAAGTTGGTCTTCCGTGAAATCGTGAACTATTGTCTTCAGAGGCTTTTGTTGTCCGATGATCTGAAGTGAGATCTAGTCGGTCATTGCTTGGCATTGTCACTGAGTCGGACTGATTACATTGTGGAATCCTTCGCATGTTGATCTTGAAATCATTGAAGTGATAGATGAGGGATGAAGTTGATGTTTGATTTTGAGATCATTGCCTAACTTGATTGCACATGATTACGCTGAAGTCGAAACAATCATGGTCATTGGGATGTCGATATCCAGACTGTTTTGCTCGATGTTAAGTAGTTTAGAGGCGATATCCTCGTTTTCCAGTAAAACTCCTAAAAAGCCAGAAATCATTAGTGAAAACTAACTTTGATTCTATGTAGGAACGTACTGAACCAGTTTATGTTGAATCGGTTAGAGCAATAATCATTGGAGATCTATGTTGAGATCAAGTTAATGAGAAGTGATCGACTGAGGGAGTTGTTCAAATGAGCCCCCAATTTTTGATATGATTGAGCCTATAGTGCTAAAGAGTAGTCGACTCGTTGTACGAAGAGTCGATGTGACTGATGATGAGGCGATTTGTCCGTTTGAATTGGTTTAAGTGTTGTCCCGAAGGGTGAGCATGTCTCCGACGGACATGAAACCGATGTTTAATAAGCGAGCTATGAAGCTTGAGTCAACTGGTGACTCGTTGAGGTGAAATTGGATTTTTTTTCAAGCATTGCAGATGATTACTACATTGGATGTAATAGCCTTGCAAGAGGATATAAAGGATAGTTGCTCCTCGAATTGCATGATAACCTGTAATGAATCCATGTTAAAGTACAAGGTTGGAGCACATACCTCATGGCACAATTACCAATGTTTGGCCAAGGCAAGGCCTATGTGAGTGAATCTCCAATGGAGGGAGATGATGTGATCACGAGATTGACTTTTCAGTGGATGATCGACTCGATTGGTGAGTTGCTTTGAGCCATGACCATGTGGTTCATTGGCCCTTGAGTCATTCTCGTTGAGTTGAGTCGAGATTGCTGTGTCGGCGAGAAGCAAAGTGATGTACAAGAATTGATGCATATTTCTTATAGCTATTGAGATACTAGTTTCCCTTGAGACGTGAAATGAGATTATTATGGTCGTTGAGATCACATTTATTGTGGCCATCCATTTCAAAATGCGTCAATGGAAAAGGGGTTGTTGCCTTAGATCTCATTGCATGGTCATTGGAGATCTTGAAATTTCTTTGCTATTTCCTGAAAACAAAGACAAAGCAAATGTGGAAGAAAAACAAACTTGAACTTGGTTCAAAGATGTACCTCAACATCATTAGTTTTCTTTTGATGTGAATTGGCTTGATGATGTATTTGATCGATGTCAAGGTCATGAAGACCCGATAGAAGTCGACCCCTTGATGGAAGGTTCTTTAAAGTAAGCCGATGAAAGGCGACTCAGTAGCTTGGCAGCTTGTGATCACAAGCTCATTGGTTGTGACTTCTTAGTGTCTTTTGTTTCCCCTAGTTGAGAGATGATGATGTCAAGAAGATGAAGATTGAGTTTAACACCTGAAAAGAGTGAAAATTGAGCCCTTGAGTTGGGCGGGGAAACCGATAGCCCCTGAGAGGAGCAGTGGTTGACCTTGTGGAAAGGTGTCTTTTCATATTTGTGTATTTGTCTTGGTAAGGCTAAACAATTCCTTTTGCAAGAAAAATGATGACCAAAAGACCTCATGATATAGATGGTGAGTCAAAGAGGAGGACAAATAATTCTCTATGGGGCCATCAAGTGGCCAGTTGTAGCTGAGGAAGATGTGTCTTGATGTTGAAGTTGCTGAAAAGCCAATATAGTTGATTAGAGAGACTACTATTATGTCGCTTGGACTCGAATAAGTTACTTGAAGAAGTAGCTGTAGATGGATAACTGCTAGAGTCAACAATGAGTGACTCGATTATCCTTTTTGCACTCCTGTTGGTGTTGGGTCGATTATTCATCTAGTAACTTGTGTTGATCTTAAGTTGTTCAGTGTGTAACCCGTATGTTCGAATGCTTGTTGCTTTTGTTGACTCGTTTCCAAATGCACTTGATTTTTTTTTGCTTTGAGTCGTTTTGAGTCGACTGCATATGTATCCATTTGTGTGTATGGATAGACTGTATATCTGGAGTTGTTGATTCAAATTTAGAAGTCAACTTGGAAGTTAATGTGATGGATCAACTTAGAGTTATTGCAATCGATTGACTGATGAGTCAATATGGTTGACTGATATGAGAGTCGGAATTAGTTCATCAACCCAAGTGAGTAGCTGACAGAAGTGTAAGTCATTGTGATTGGTCGACTCATGGGTTGATTTGATCGATTGACACAGAAGTAGATGTGATTGAAGATTCATGAGTCACTAATCGATTCAAGAGAATAATTTATTGGCATGGGAGTCGATGTGGCAGATCGACTTGTGGGTCATTGAAATTGATCGTATCGACTGAAGAGTAATCAGTCACTAGTTGACTTAAAAGAGTTGCTGATCGATGTAGGAGTTGATGAAATTAATCGACTCGTGGGTTGATGTATCTGATCGAATTTAATAAAAAGTTGTGAGTTGATGTAACTGATCGGTGTCACTGAAAAGTCATGAGTTGTTGGCTAACTCAAGCTCTGGGTTTATTTTTGGTGCTCTTTAGACACCTTTTGACTTGAGTCATGCATTTATAACATTTACAATAGGATAATAGATACTAGCACGATATGTGTATGCTCTAATTTGTACCTGTTATTTGCATGAGCAGGTTAAATAGCTCGTCATGATTAACTGTTTGGCCATGATTGTGGCGAGTCACGATTGATTGTTCTACAATTGTTGAATCTTTTGTTGATGGATGAAAACTTTTGAGATGATCGGATGCCTAACTATTCTGTAACCTCTCGTCCCCCAACTTCTTGTCCTACTTTTTCAGGAATCAAACAAGAACTTGAAGATAGAAGGACACCTTTTTAGTCATCGACCTCTACTGTTCTTGTTGTCTTTCCTAAGCCCTCACCCTACAATTTAAAATTGGGAGGAACTTAGAGAATCAAGGCTTGTAAGAGAGATGAGATGTTTGGATGGTTTGTCCTGTGTGATGACATCGGTCACTCTTCGACTCTCGAGTCGGCATTAACTTGAGGTTGGTATTGGCATAGTGTCAGCATTGAATTGTCAGGTCGATAGCGACATGATTGTCGGCTTCGATCTGAGGATCAGTACATCTCGTTAAGTGAGGGGTTTGCTTGGTGTAGGGCCTTTAACATTAGCTGGGGCTTCTACATTGAGTAGTGGGTGTTCCTTTGACCATGATGAGTCACGGAGATACTTCGTGCAGGAACACGAGATATGAAGGGTATGGCCGCCATTAGAATAACTCGTGGGTCATTGTGCCCAGCCTATGCTCCACACCAATGAGGTTGATTATTCCTCGTAGAGTTACGCCATGTGTTGTGGGTGGTCCCACAGGTGAAGGGAGACTCGTGAAAGCGAGGCCCTATGGCAACTTTGTGGGCTCTTGTGGTTTGGTCACCCGTTATCCAAACTTATTGGCGGTGTGATATGTCTTACGTCTCTTTCTTGCTCATCTCCATGGTCAGAAGGTATTGCACAGTGATTAGAGGCTTCTTGCTTCGTGATTAGAGGCTTTTCGCTTCATGATTAGAGGTTTCAAGTGATTTCCTGAAATAAGGAGAGATTCTTAAAAAAAGTAATAACTCAAATAGATTGCATACCTGATTGGTGAGTAGACTAAAACTCGTGGCATGGTGAAAATAACTCGAGGTTGTGATGATCGAGTGGTGTGTTGACTTGACTTAAGTCGCAATAGACTTTTGGGGTGTAATGGACCCTGAGATTGCTACTATAGCACATGATATGGAGCGCCATGATTGATTATTCGGTCGTTGTCGACTTGCTAGTCGTGTTTGACTATTAGGGAGTCGATTCGAGAGAAGTCGATTGAGTTAATGATAACTCTATAAGATAGAGTCATTTTCCTACTTTTGTGCACTTAAATTGGCTATGTTCTTGAACATTTTAATAAATTTTAGATTAATTTAGTTTAATTTTGCATAATTTTAATTTAGATTAGTTTTATTTTGATTTTTGTAATTTTATTTAATTTTGTGTAATTTGTTTAATAACTTCAATATATTATTATTAATATACCCTCTAAATTATTAAATTTCTCGCTTGTGTAGGTTAATTAGGTGAAATTGATGGGAAATTGATGACTTAAAAGTTAAAAAAGGAAATAATTTGAAATTAATATGTAAACATGTGAAGCCCACTCACAAAACTTCAAACGTGTAACCACGCGTGTTTTCGACCATTAGATGCGTAGTCGAAGGCCCAGCACGTGTGTGCCTTACAAGTGTCAATAAAATTGCGTTCCAGTAGAGCCTTGTCAGCCCCATCGCAGGTGAACTGGTTCCTATGCACTCATTTTCATCGATTCTCAAGTGTACTCGTCTTCTTCGCCAACCAGCCTTCGACATGTGTGGACCATATCTTCTACGCAGTTTTCCAGGTGCACAACCAAACTTTGCCACATGTCCAGGTGCACTCGAATTACACCCTAGTTGCCCCCACGCCTCTTTTTAAAGTTGAAATGATTAAAAAAAAAAAAAAAAGCGTTCGAAGGAGCAGCAGGGGTTTTAGAAGCCAAACCCAGAAGAAAGAAGAGATAAAGTGAAGAAGAAAGAGAAAAAAAATAGAAAAAGTGGCAAAAAAAAAAAAAAAGCCAAAAAATAGTAATGTAGGATTTTTTAGGCTAAGGATTTAGTTTTTATTTTAAGTTTTAGACTTTAGTTTTCAATAATTTCAAGGGAGATAGTATGTGAAGAGCAAAAAGGAGAAGATGAGAAATTGGGAAAAAACTTGAAGATTTGTAGAAACAATCATTGGATTTTCATTCCTTTTTCTTATCTCTTTTGTTTTTGTAGTTTTTAAATGCTTGAACCCTTGATTTGCTTTATTTTGTGTTTATTTTCATTTATGGGTATTGTGTAGTTTGTAGGTTCTAGGGTTTGATGTTGCTTTGCTCGAATTGCATTTTGATGATTTAGTTAGTTGATTTAGTTTATTTTTCCAAATTGATTAGTTGATTTTGATATGTGGAATTTGGCACTTGAGAAATGGAATTTCATATGTCAGATTTAAGATATACAACCTATGTAGTATTGAGTTTGGCAAGCCCGTAGTACTTGGGTAATCACATTTGTGGCTTGATCTTAATGAATGATTTTGCATTTTAGTTGATAGGAATAACAATTTTAGATTATCATGCATATTATGTAATTTGACTCTCGAGAGAGGTAATAAGGTTATATTTGAGCTATTGATTAATGAATTGGATAAATTTTATTCAATTGTTAAATCGGACAAGCATAGGAATAGTAGAATGAAATCAATTCCCTAGAACCTTGCTTGTGTCTTTTTATTCCTTTAGTTTTGTTTGGTCATTTTGTTTACTTTATTTATTTTAATTTGCATTCTTGTTATTTTTCAATCGGTTGTTCAAATAATCCTAGCGTTAATGAATATCGGTAATTAACTTAATTTTAAATACAATCCTCGTGGTATCAAAAACCTTACTCATCATTTTATTACTTGTGCGACTTATGCACTTGTGAGATTTCATGCAACAGTTGACTCAATCTTGGAGAGACTGGTTGTTAGGTGAAGCGGTTCCTGTAAGAGCTGATGCATAAAGAGTTGTGTTGTGACGACTATAAGAACTCCTTGTCATGGCGACTTGAATGCAATAGTAGACATCATGTGGGGTGTCATAGTGTTGATCCCATTGGAAGGGATTCTTGCTGAAAGTCAAGACATGTGAAAAACAAATCACTATTCAACAAAGAATCGCAAGGTGTTATGAAAAAAAGGATGGAAAAACACAACCTATAACGTGAAGTTGACTTGGTTTGTATAGAGTTCCCATTGATTGAGAAGTCTATTATTGGAGAATCGACTAGCTTCAAGTGAAAGCAATCAATATTTGGAGGAAATAATGTTGGATGAATTGATCCTATAGGTATTCATGTGCGTATCGATTGGGGAATTGATGTAGGAGATCGACTCGTAAATCGATGTCTTGATAGATTCTAGAGCTTATGTGACCGATTGACTTAGGAATCGATGTGGTTGGTTAACTTAGGGGGTCGATGTGGTTGAATGCCTCAAAAATTCAATGTGGTTGATCGACTCGGGAGCCAATGTGTAGATTGAGTCGATGTGATCAATCGACTGTAGTGAGATTAATCAACTCGGAAGTTGATGTGAGGAATCACGTAGTAGCAATTGTCGTTGGTTAATTCACTCTATGTGTAGTGCAAACATCAAGGCCGAGATGTTGGCCTGTCATTGAAGTCTTCCAATTTGGGTTGAGCACGTTGATTTAAGTGACTTAGGGATGCATGTATCTTGATTCAGTTGACTGGTAGGTAGTATTCCTCTTGGTTGAGTCAACTATAAGGAGATTCCTTGAACTTGCTGAAATATGAAACATTTGAAAACAAGTCACCGAACTAGATAAAAAGTTGCAAAATAATTAAATAGAGATCGGATGAAGACAACAGGAGAATGGATAGTTGTCATCTTTGTTGAGTTGATATGAAGCTTCGAGGAGCCAAAACTGACTTGTCTAGTGAGGAGTGTTTCCAAGCTTTGAAAGGCATGAGTTGATTGCCTGTGAAGGAATCGATTTAACTCGCTGGCAGCCTAATCTAACCTTCTGATGAGGGATCGTTTTTGTGAGCTTGTTAGGTGAGAGTATGATATCTTGATAGGTGTTGTTTTATGTCCTATGATCAAACTTCTTCTTCCATGAGCATGGAAAGAGACATCAAGTTAGGCCTCACAATGACATCACCACCCAATAAGATTTCTCCGCTTGTTGGAAATTGAAATATTCAAAAAGCAATCATCAAATTGGAAAAGATGTTAACATGATTAAACAAATGTAGGGTAGAAACAACTGGAGGCAGTTGAGTTGCCATAATCCACATCGAGTCTCACATGAGTTTTAGTTGATTGCAGGAAAATTAACTGATTTGATCTTGGTAGAATCATGTTGGTTATGACAACTGGAAAAGTTGTCAACTATGGAGTCGGCTGAAGTCGAGTCGACCCGAGGAGACTGGTTGCATCTACTATGGTGGGTTGTAAGGAAACCCTGTCATTAGCGTTGTCTACTGCTAGAGACGGTTAAATATTGTCAAGGAAATGCCATATGACGAAGTCATAGCTGGTTGTAGAGCTGTTGTCGAGTCACTAGACATAGAGACTGAAACTAAAGAAATTTACCTCGAGTCGATCCTAGTGATGTTGAACTTGTCCAAATGGACTCCTGATGGGGTCTTAATAAGTGTGAGAGAAAGCATCATGTTGAAGAAAGTACTTGATATGCAATGTCATGGTCGACTGAAATGCATGCGGATAGTTGTTGCAGCTGTCGTAGTGAGTTGTAATCTACTCAGGAATGAAGTGGTTGACTTGGGAGTCTATACATCTCACCTTTCCTAAATGTTGAGTTGAGATAAGCTCATGATATGTTAAAGTTGACTAGAGGCTATGGCGACCGAACAACGTGTGTTGGCTCGACCCATGAGGAAATCAACTCAACCTTGATGTAAAATAGAGTTAGATGGGCAACATAGGATTTTTAATGATAAGTGGCTGCAGCCGTTTGTAGAGCACAGATTGCCTACAAACCCATGGATAGGGATCAAGCTAAATGTAGTTCAATTGTTACAATTTACGCTTGTTTGCGTTGATTACCAAGAGAAAGCTGAAGAGCTTGAAATGTTAGAATTAAAATAGCATTAATAAGGACCACAAAAAGTAAAATAATATGAAGGATATGTTAATCGACTCGAGCAATGGTGTGCTTCGTCGGGTCGATACTAGTTGTAGTAGTTCTGTATGTGCAGTACGTTCCATCAAACTTGGAGAAAGTTAGTGTGTGGAACATGGTCGGCAAGGTGGTGTCTGCGATCACTTGAATGAAAGCTGATTGCTTCATTTCCTCCAACAAGATTTCATATGCAGTGTGGTGTTCGATTACTTGAAGCACACGCCTCTCCATGGTCTTGACCTGAGCACTTACCATGTTGGTGATGGCTTGTTGCAAGTTGAATGCTTCAATTGGAGGAGTTCTAAGTAGAGGTTGTGGTAGCACTGTCCCTGAATGGATTGTAAAAGTCTGCAAAGTAGGGATTGAGACTTCGTTTGAGGTGATCATGATGAAAGAAATTGAGCCACGAGTGGTCAACTCGATCAAATTGTTGACTGTAGGGGCTGTGTCATATAGCATCATCTTTAAATAAAATTATGGCATCAAATGGAACGGACTATATGGCATGAAAGCCGTGGTCGGTTGAAAGCCAGTCGGTTGAAAACCACTCAAGAAGAAACTCATGATCGCTAAGTTGGGTTGTGTGGGAATCCCAAAGGTAGCAGCGATGGATGGTGCTGGAGTGTTGAAGATAGTGGATGCATTGAATCACCTTTGCAGCTCTTTGTTCTCCACTGTCAACTTGGCAATCTTTCACTTTCAATGTGAGAGCTAGTCCTCTGTGATGGCTCATGGGGTTTCACTATAGTTGATAAAATAATACAGTGAATGTTGTAGCAGTGAGAATGGCAAGAATAGAGATGGAGAATACATGAAATATAGAGAGATAGTAAGGAGTAGAAAGAATTGGGTGAAGATACGGAAATTCCGGGATAATTTGAGATGATTTAGCCTCCTGTGGGATGATCTTGTTGTGGTCGGAGATGATGTTCGATGAACTGGGAGGATTTCCAATGATTTCTCTTATGCCTTGGGTGAAAATCTCTTCTTTGGGTGTGATTCTTGTGAAGATGGAATGATCTTGAATATTAGATTGGATCCCTTTGGCATGTGGTTATGTCATCTATTTATAGATGATGATTGTTGACTTTAATTGTCTGATTTGATGTAGATCTTGCCACATTTGTTGATGAGGAATCACCTTCTTTGATATAGGTTGTCTTTCCTTACATAGCTTGCTTTATTGAGTCCGAAAAGTACTCGTTTTAGGCTGATTCTTTCCTTGATTAAGCATGATCTTCATATTATTCTTGTGCAAGAATAAAACTGGAAAGTTTCATGATCTTATTGTGTGTTGACCTTGGATAAGTGCTCGGGTTGACTCATGGAGTCGATTTCTTGGGTGGTTGGTCTTCGGCTCGACCTAACAGGCTCTCGAGCAATCTGAGTTGCCTTCCAGTTGATTCATGCCCTCTAATTGACCTATAAGTGATGTCAATTGATTAGAGGTCGATGTCCATCGACTCGGGAGTTAAGCTTCCTTATTAGCTGATGAAGTCTTCCGGGTCATTTTCGGGTTGGTTGCTAATCTTTGGATGATCTAAGTTGACATATAGACGGTGAAAGATGAGATACGAATTTTGATCTCAACATTATGCATTGGATCGAACAAATTCCATGTATTTTCAGTTTCACTTTAATTGATAACATTATGCATTGGATCGAACAAATTCCATGTATTTTCAGTTTCACTTTAATTGATAAGCAATGGAAGTTGGTGTGAGAAGTTGATGAATATACTCCGACTATCCT
>JAFMPE010108306.1:0-12823 GCA_024759925.1 Ficus religiosa | reverse complement strand
AAAGAATTTAGCCACACAATTGTTGTCACGAGTAATTTTGCTTATAGACAACAGACTACAGGACAATTTTGGAACATAAAGAACATTTTTCAATACTAAGGAGGAGGAAATATAAATTGACCCTATTCCGGCGACTGCCGAAAAAGAACCATCAGCGATTTTGATTTTCTGATTTCCTGCACTTAGAGTATAGGATGAAAAATTTTTAGAGCAACCTGTTATATGGTCAGTTGCCCCAGAATTGATAATCCATGAATCATAAGGAGTGGTTTTGACACTAGAAAACGCTTTAGGTGGGATATTACCTGACTGTGCTAAAGAACAAGAAGAACTAGCATTGAATTGGGAAGAGTGGAAGAGATTAAACAGTTGCTCTAATTGCTTCTTTGTGAAAGAATTCGCGCCTGAAGTAGTTTGATGCTCTTGAGAAGATTCAGCCATAGTTTGTAGAGCACGACCATCGGAACGTTTCTTAAGGTGTGGTGGCTTTCCGTGGATCTTCCAGCAGGTTTCTCTTGTGTGCCACGGTTTCTTGCAGTGGTCACACCACGGCTTCTTCTTACTGTCTCCATCAGACTCCGAGATCTTCGAGACGAGAGCAGAGCTTTCGGGATCACTTCTGGAATTGGTTGTAGAATCTCCCAACATAATCCGCTTTCGGCATTCCTCCTGCCGCACTTCTGAGAAAACCTCACGTATAGATGGGAAAGGCTTACGGCTGAGAATCCATCCTTTTACGTCATCTAGACTCCAGTTGACACCGGCCAAGAACATGTATACCCGATCATTCTCCTCCCTTTTCGTATACCGGGCACAATCATTTGGATTTTCCCAAACATCATCATAACATTGATCCAATTCTTGCCACAAGGTCACCATCTCATTGTAGTAGATGGTAACCTCCCGATCCCCTTGCTTGTGTTGCCAAAGTTTGGACTTTAGTTCGAATATCTGAGAAGAATTCTCTAGATCTGATTAAGTCTCTCGAACCGAATCCCAAACATCTTTGGCCGTCGGAAGGAACAAATTCGGTTTTGCTATTGCAGCCTCCATGAAGTTGAAGAGCCATGCTGTAACAAGGGAGTTTTCGGAGCGCCAAAATCTGAAACTTGGATCGGTTGCTGCCGGTTTTGGGACTTCACCGGTTAGATATCCTAGCTTTCCACGGCCATCAATGGTTAGTTTGACTGATTGGGACCACTCCAAATAATTTTTGCCATTCAATTTGTGAATGGTTATTTGGAGAGAAGAGCCCGAGGATGAAGGATCAACACTACCGCTGTCAACTACTGATGAGGACTGGTTTGTCCCCCCAGAATGGCCAGAAACAACTTCAGAGAAAGAGGTGGGAGCACCAACGCCAGTCATGGCTGTTTTTGGTTCGGTTGGTCTTACCATGATGGGTAAAAAAGTGATGTCTTTGATACCATGTAGTTTGGAAGGATAAAAAACTGAATAATTCCTTAATTGATTTCAGAAAGATTACACATATATATAGAAGCTTCCCTCTCTAGATATCCTAACTAACTTAAGAGAGAGAAAAAAATAAAATTTAAACAGCCTAATTAATCCCAAGATAACAAATCCGGAAATAAGGAGAAAAATAAGAAAACTAATAACTAACTAAATATTTTTAACATTCCCTGTGGTTCTTCAAACGATGATAGCTGTAAATCTTAAATCGGGCTGAATCACGCATGGACTTGTGCAGCCCATTGGGCTTCAAATGGGCCTCCCTCGCACCCATTGAATTGAACCCGTCTCCCAACAACCCGACGACCCGTACAAACAAACCCAGAATGTCGTCGTCCTGCTCACGAAAATTCAAAGCTTTTTTTTATTCAGTCAGTCTGCCATTTCCTTCGAAACAAAGCAATCTGAAAACACACAACACGCACAGATCTCCCCATCTGCAGCCATGGCCGGCCGATTCGGCTTCTCGTCGTCTTCTCAGGCGACCATGAAGGTCACCTCGACTCCATCCACCGAACTCGCCCTCACCAACCTCGCCTACGTCTCTTCCTCCGATCTTCCCACCTTCGCCGTCCCTGGCTCCAAGCTCTTCCTCGCTCTGATCGGCAATTCATTCGTTCTCTCTCTTAGATATCCTTTTCATATTCATCGAATTTACTTTTCGCGCATTAAGTTGTCACATTTTTTGTTTATGGAAATCGAATCTGGTTGAATTCTGATAAATTTTTTATGCTTTGGTGTTTTACAATTTGATACGCTGCATTTGGATAGCTGTTGTTTGATATGAATTAAGAACGTAATTTTTTTAATGAATTTTTGAGAATATATATATAGAAATATATGTATAGATGTTTTGGAGTTTCTCTTAACTGAGAA
Source organism: Ficus religiosa (assembly GCA_024759925.1). NCBI lineage: Eukaryota > Viridiplantae > Streptophyta > Magnoliopsida > Rosales > Moraceae > Ficus > Ficus religiosa. The sequence continues at coordinate 10,474 of JAFMPE010108306.1, read as the reverse complement.
GATACTGCTCATCCAAACATAATCAGCGGAGAAATTGCTCTAAACGCAATCCAACGTCGGCATGCGAAGGTTTCTTCGGGTGACCTAGTATCGGTGACCAGGTTATTATCAAATCAAAGCTTTATTTATTTATTTATTTTTTTGATTTTCGAGATTTTGTCAATGATTTTTGTGTTCCTTTGTTTGTTTTGTACTAAATTAGGGTTTGGTAATCCATTTAGGTTTATTCCGCCTGATAATTTTAACCTGGCATTGCTCACGCTTGATTTAGAGTTCGTGAAAAAGGGGACTAAAAATGAACAGGTAAGGGGATTTTGTTGATCACCATGATGATCATTTAGAGGTGATTAGTAGAGAGTTTCTGGCTAAGTTTTTTTACACCTATATGTATTTGTGTAGGTTGATGCCGTTCTCCTGGCTAATCAGCTTAGAAAGAGGTTTGTCAACCAGGTAAAAAGTTTCTTTTCATAGATTAGTGTTTGGTATGTTTATTGTTTTCACTTAGAGGATCCCACATTGTCATTTTAGATTTTTTGAATTCTTATTTTCATTTGATCGATGCAATAGAATGCGATCTCCTACCCGTTTGTTTGTTGCATTCGCTCTCTCTCTTTTTATTGTGTTTCTTTCCAAGATGATATTTAAATCTGGATTTTTGTTGAAGTTTCAGGGATTGATGTCTTTTAAAATGTATTGAACATGTATCTTTGTGTTATGTAGGTTATGACGGAAGGACAAAGAGTATCATTTGAGTATCATGGTAATAATTATATTTTCACGGTAAATCAAGCTGCTGTGGAGGGACAAGACAAGTCTAATGCTCCTGAAAGAGGGATAATATCCAGTGATACATACATTGTTTTTGAAACCTCGAGTTCAAGCGGAATAAAGGTGAATTTTAAAAAAAAAAAAAAAAAAAGTACTAATCCATGGCTGTCACTACATTTCTTACCTTGTTTCTGAGCTGCATTGATTTTAGGCTCGCAGATGGATTAGATGCTATTTTCTTTAGGCAATAAAAATTCAAAAGTAACCTTAGGTAGATTGATCGTCTTACAGTCTTACTGCCACTTGTTTTCTTGAAAAACTGAAGTAGGCTATTTCTGAAGGTTTAGAACCTGCTTCCAGTTATTCAAAGTACATGCATACTATATGGGAAATGCATATTATGCCATAAATTTTTAATGTTATAGCTTATGTTGCTTGCACAGATTGTCAATCAGCGTGAAGCTGCCAGTAGTAACATCTTCAGGCAGAAGGAGTTCAATCTTCAGTCACTGGGTATCGGTGGCTTGAGTGCAGAGTTTGGGGATATATTTCGAAGAGCATTCGCTTCTCGTGTTTTCCCTCCACACGTGACTAATAAGTAATATGTTTGTCGCCCTTCAGATTAAGTAGATACTTTTTTCTTGTTTTTTTTTTTTTTTTTTTTTTTTTTTTTTTTTTTTTTTTTTAATTTAGAAGTTTTGATATTTCAGATTGGGGATAAAGCATGTGAAGGGTATGCTGCTGTATGGACCACCTGGTACTGGAAAAACTCTTATGGCTCGTCAAATTGGAAAATTGTTGAATGGAAGGGAACCAAAGGTTTGAAGATAGCTGAAACTCAAAATTAAAATTGATTGAGATTGCGCTCTTTTTCTTTAGAATTTAGATTTTTGTTCATTGGCAAGGAAATTTTAGCTCGAATACATGTTTGAATGATTTCTCTTCATTGATTTGAGGTTTAGTTGATAGTTTAAAAAAGTTTGAAAACTTGAAACTACAGGAGACTTGGATGAAATTGTGAAAGTGATACTTAATAGACATAATTTTGGATTCTCGTTTCTTGTCTGGCTAAGGTACAGAATCCCCATGTTTTCTATGAGCAAAAGAAAGGATTGTTGTCAGACACCTAATAGAGTTTTATTTTCTTATATGCTCTCTTCAGTTCCAACATGCTTCCCTTCTGCAAATGTTGTGATATTGCTTAGACCCCTGCTTGTATGTTTTACTGCCATGCTATGTAAATTGTTTTCAGATTCTGATGCTGTTTGGGCATTGTCTGGATGATTTCTTAAAATGCAAATTAATAGCTAGTATTTTGCTCTTAGTTTTCATTTAGGTTCTGAATTTAGATTTTGTGTTGTTTTTATAATTCCCTTCTCTATATTTTTATGACCTTGATCAGATTGTTAATGGACCTGAAGTATTGAGCAAATTTGTTGGTGAAACGGAAAAAAATGTGAGGGATCTGTTTGCTGATGCTGAGAATGATCAAAGGACTCGTGGTAAGATAAAAATACATGCCCAAATGTAAAATAAGGGCTCTTTAATATTTTTTAATGTTGTAAAGCCCTAATGCTGTAATGTCCTTTATTTTTCAGGGGACCAAAGTGACTTGCATGTCATAATCTTTGATGAAATTGATGCTATATGTAAGGTAAGTGGTTTTGTGGATTTGTAATAGATAGATAGATAGATATATATATATATATTTTTTTTTTGGTGGTACTGGATTTGGTTGCATTGCTACTGATTTTGACATGGTCTTTGTCTACTCTCGTTTTCATGAATGCATTTGGAGATTGATAGACTCTCTTTCAATATCGACATGCACTTTGCCCTTCCATATTTTACTTGAATTAGGGATTGTTTTGTTTATGTAATAAGTAATATGTAGAACTTAAATATGCAAGATTAATTATTTTGTGATCTTATCATATCCTGTAGAATTTAAATATGCGGTTTTCATTAGTATTTTGTGATATTATCTTTGAAACTAGCCTGAATTTATAATTGCTCACTTTTTCATTACTTGGCTATTAGTAATGGTAACTTGCCTTTAATTTATAAAAACAGTCAAGAGGATCGACTAGAGATGGTACTGGAGTTCATGACAGTATCGTGAACCAGCTGCTTACAAAGGTATGAGAATGGTTTCAACTGCTGAGTCTTGTAATGAGGGGAAGTTCTTTCAACTGCTGAGTCTTGTAATGATGAGAAGTTCTTCTTCAGCCATAATATTCTATCTTTTATTGAAACTTCCCTGGGCATTGTCATCTATATGACTGAGAGGCTACTTGCTTTCCAGATTGATGGTGTAGAGTCTTTGAATAATGTTTTGCTCATTGGAATGACGAACAGAAAGGATCTGCTTGATGAAGCTCTTTTGCGGTGCTTTTTCTATCCTTTGTTATTTAAATAACTGCAGCCTATCTGAATTTAGATTATCTTGTCTCTCAAGGAATGAGTAATTTTTTCTCAACACTCAGTGACTCTATTTGTTAAAATTGGTTAAAATACCAACGTAATCAAAAGAATTTGTTGCTTATGAGAAACATCTGTTGTCATCGACGCGTCTTATAATTTGTTCTTGTGAAAGATACAACAAATCCCAATAGCCATCGCATTTTGAATTGTATAAGATTCTTGTTATTTCCTTTGACTTCAACAAAATGATATACAAGAAAAAGCTTCCGGTGACAAACTTTTGAAACATTTCCTAAGAAAACATCTTTTATTTTTCTTCTTCCCATTGTGTAGACCAGGACGGTTGGAGGTTCAAGTTGAGATAAACCTTCCTGATGAGAATGGTCGTCTTCAGATTCTTCAAATTCATACAAACCAAATGAAAGAGAACTCCTTTCTTGCTCCTGATGTGAACCTTCAAGAGCTTGGTACGTGTATGGAGTATGTATACGTGTTAGATATACGCATTCACTCCTTAGTTTATGAAATATAAAGAAGAGTGTTCCAAAAGAATGTTGCAGAATTGAATTACCATGTTCTATATAATATCAACGTTACCGGGCTTCATCATCCCTTAAACAATTATCTTGCGGAGAGACTCTTCTTAGATTGTTCTTTATAATATGTTTTTTATGTTTAAAATTGTTCATTGTGAGACTTTGACTGTTGGTGATTTGAACTGAGCTTAACCATGTGTGTCGTGGAGGGTTGTACTTAATTTTATTTTATTGGTGCAGCTGCTCGTACAAAGAATTATAGTGGTGCAGAACTTGAAGGTGTTGTAAAAAGTGCAGTGTCATTTGCTTTGAATAGGCAACTGAGTATGGATGATCTTACCAAGCCTGTGGATGAAGAAAGTATTAAAGTGACTATGGACGACTTTCTGACTGCGCTTAATGAAATTGTACCTGCATTTGGAGCATCTACTGATAACCTTAGACGATGCAGGTATTGGTTTCTTTATGATCTGGGATGCGTCCAGTTTGAATGTTAATGCCCATATGGGTCTTTCTTGAATGTATTGCAAATTCTGTGTATGATACCTTTTTTTCTGGCTGAAAATATGCTCAGTTTTTCCTTGTAACATGATCTGTAGGCTTAATGGTATGGTTGATTGTGGTGATCGGCATAAGCACATTTACCAAAGAGCTATGCTACTTGTAGAGCAAGTTAAAGTGAGCAAAGGAAGCCCACTTGTCACCTGCCTTTTGGAAGGGCCTAGTGGCAGGTACACGGTGGTTTCTTTTTTATTTTTTATTTCTTTTATTTGTTGTGAAAACTCTCAACCTTGATGGCCTTGGACAGTGGTAAAACTGCATTATCAGCTACAGTTGGCATTGACAGTGACTTTCCGTATGTCAAGATAGTAAGCTTCTATTCTTCACCCAAACCACACCCCTCCCCCACCTTCTCTTTAGTAAATTTCAATTTTAAACCAGTTTCATAATTTTCATCTTTCTGGATTGAATAGGTCTCAGCTGAGTCGATGATTGGTCTTCATGAGAGTACCAAATGTGCCCAAATTGTCAAGGTTTGTGAACGCCAGTGTTATGAGCCACTTGATTGCTTTGGAGAAATTCTAGTATATTGATTAGTACTATCTACTCTCCAAGTTGTGAACCACCTTTGTTTACATCAAATAGTTATATATATTATGGAACTATTTCATAGAAATTGCTAACCACCTTTGTTTACTCTTTGTTGTTTATAGGTTTTTGAAGATGCATACAAGTCACCGTTGAGCATTATTATCCTTGATGATATTGAGAGGTTACTGCAGCATATATAATTTCTATGAACACTGTTACTTTGGTCCTAGTCCTTCTTTTGTATTTTTATTCTTCAAACTTTTAATCAAGTCTTTGTTCAATTTTTGTCGCAGGCTGTTGGAGTATGTTGCTATTGGACCGCGTTTCTCTAACATTATATCTCAAACACTTTTGGTCCTTCTTAAGCGGCTTCCCCCGGAGGTTTGTTATTTTGCTCGTCTTAATAGTTAAATCAGTTCTGTATAATACAACCAATATCTTTATATTATGTAATATAAATTTGAGTTATTAGGAATAACCTAGAATAACTTTTCTGCTTGTATTTAGTACCCGAATATTGATGGTAATGGATGTTACAGCATTTCTCTGTATGAGTAATTGATAGTTGCCTGGATGTCCCTGCTATTAACCATACTGTTGCCTATACTGTCTGATTATACAGTTTTTTATTCATTTAAAACGGAGTAATATTTTGAACCCCATTATTTTTTTTCCCTTGACAATGACTGACATCTTGTTCAACTTGATTTTCAGGGTAAAAAGCTTATGGTGATTGGGACCACAAGTGAAGTGAGCTTTTTAGATTCAATTGGTCTTTGTGATGCTTTTGGTGTTACTTACCACGTACCCACATTGAAGGCTAATGATGCAAAGAAGGTAATTGACATTATCGCGGTTTTGGTTGTCTCTGCTGCCAATTGAAATGAGGAGTTTATTTTTTTTCTGCTCGTAATGCTTCCTGGCTGTGTGTGATAAACACGGCTCATCTTGTCGTCTTCAGGTTTTTTTTTTTTTTTTTTTTTTTTTTTTTTTTTTTTTCATGTAGGATACTGTTATTTTTTATTTTTAGTTAAGGTGATGAACTGCAAAGAATTAAAAAAAAAAATTTAAGAGATAGAGAGGCTGGACGGAGTTTGCTTTCAACTTTGAATCTATTAGGCCTTTTACCTTGGGATGTTGAAATAGATCGAGTGTTTAGGATTTATCTTAAATTGGAATTTATTGAAATTAATTGCAAATGTTTTTAGAGAGGGAGGGTTTTTAATGATGGAACTAAATTTATCAAAGTGGAGGGGATTCAATCATATGAAAAATGTCTGCTCTTGTATCCCAACAGAAAAAACCAAAATATTAAACAATTTTTGTTCAATTCAGCTTTTGTTTTTTGAATGTTCTACTTTTTAGTTTACCTCATTTTCCAAATCTTGCTGAGTAGTTCGTGGTAGATCCAAGCTCATTTCATGGATTCCGTAAATTTATACGTCGGATCTCTGTTTGTTATATCGTGCTCTCTCATATATCAGGTGCTACAACAATTGAACGTCTTTGCCGAAGATGACATTGATGCAGCTGCAGATGCACTGAATGATGTAAGTTATTGTGGCCTTGTTCTTTCACTCTATATTTGAATCTTTGTTTCTCTAATTCAATTTCCTTTTTGTAATTGGGCCGTTATGTTATGAAGAGAATTGGGAATTAGGAGAATTGCATTTTCTTTTCTTTTCCGTGGTTGACAAAAGTTAATGTACAAAAACGTTTATGCAAATTTGCTTGCCCGAGAAAATAAACTTCTTGGTTTCTGTATCATGTGACCTGGTTTTGATGTTTAGCCATTATCTTAGCAAAAATGCAGTTCCGTCCAAAACTCCGAATCCTAACGAAAAAAAAATTCACCTTTAGGTTATGAATTACAAATTCACTTATTCTGCTGTACTTACTCCTCGTCTGTGTAATTCCTCTTATTAGATGCCTATCAAGAAGCTGTATATGTTGATTGAGATGGCAGCCCAAGGCAAGGCGGGTGGTTCTGCTGAGGCAATCTACTCGGGCAAAGAGAAAATCAAAATTGCTCACTTCTATGACTGCATTCAGGATGTGGTCCGGTATTAGTTTCTATTCCCCCCCCCCCCCCCCGCCCCCCCTCTTTTTTTTTTTGAAGAGTTGAACACAATAGAATTATGCGGATCTTTTATACTTCGACTCTTTATGTATTTGTATGTAACCCAAAAACCTTTTTTTTTTTTTTTTTTTTTTTTTTTGGAGGGTGCAATTTTTTATTGAATAGTACTCTTTATCATCCACTTTTTTGTTCAATTGGTGGAGCTGTTGTGTTGTTTACGATTCGATATTTCCTCGTGCGTGTTTTAAGTTTGAAGCCGGGGTACTATGTTGTCGAGATGTGGGCCTTGAATGGAATTATTGCTACTTTTTTACTTTGCACAAAAAGATGAGCCAAGCCTGGTGCAACTGATGAGCTCCTCTTACTAATTGGCACATTGCTTGTATCTTTGTCAAAGGACCACCGGCTGCGCACGCAAATGCAAGCCTGGTCCATTAAAAAATAATTTGTCTAGATCTTTCTAATCGTTTTTCTCTGTTTAGATATTGTTCAAGTAGTAGAGTAACTATAGCAAGAACTCAGCAAGGCCTCAGTTAGGTCCCCAACTTTGAGCAGCATTAACCACCATGCGTAATTTCAGAAGACATGATCTAAAACCAAAATATGGCAGTTTCGCAGTCGATGGTTGGAAATACCATGGATACTCAGTTGCCAAGTTGTTATTCCAGGAGGAGGGGTAAATGGCTGTCGTCGATATACAAACTGATATTGGAACCAGACAGACTCATCAACCTTGTCAAATAACCATCAACGGATCATTTTGGAGCATTTACATAATGGGGAATGCTAATGAGCATAGCTACCAACCCAGTAGATGAATGAACCAGATTACAAACTGATAGCACAGAAAAAAGCATACGAAACAAACAAATATGGTTTTCTCTACCATCAACCCTGCTCGGGCTGGCTCAATTTAGATAGGAGCTCCCATAATCGAAGTCTGGAAGTTTATTTTCATTTCTTTTTAATAAGTGAGAACCAAATCAGAGACCTTGTAGTGCAAAAGATAAAAATAGTTTGTGTCGGATCAAATTTAAAAAAATTTTATATAGCAACTGGATAACGTTCATGGTGGCACATCGACGCATATCACAAGTGGGGCGCATAAAATGTTATGTAGTGACACACAGAAAACAACTCAAGCTTTCATTAACTTCGACGTGCTCAGAGGGTGTGTGCCAACTGTTCAGTTCCCAGTTCCCAGTTCCCAGTTCCCTAACGGGGCTTAATCTGGAAATTGAATTCTGCGGCTTTTTACTCGAAAGCCGTGCTGTTCAATTATATGTAACATTTTCATTTGTAAAAACAATGAAAAGGCTTCATCACAAACTATCTAATTACCCGAGCCATACCCAAATTTAAATAATAATAATAATAATAATAATAATAATAATAATAATAATATTAATATTAATAAAACTCTCTGCAAGTGTGCTGTGCATATCTTGGTCTCACTTAAAACTTAAAGTGCAGTTAACAGTTAGAACTACTTGATTCAGAGAGAATTTTTACCAAAAAAACATTAAAATTAGGAACCAAATCGTCACAAAAATTCAAAGTTCATAGATTTCTCGACTCAACAGTCATAGGCTTAAGATAGATTAGCATTCTAGATGATGCCGTTTCTTAATCACCACCATATGCAATACCAAGCTCCATTTTTCTTCCATGAAGCAAGCCAAGCATACAGCTTATACATATACATGTACGTTTACATATGTATATCTACATAAAATCTTTGTACATAACTCTTTTAGGGCCAACCAGATTATGAACACTGAAACTGCTGCCAAATTCTTCGTCCTTACTCAACCATGTCCCCCATTTTGGCAAATTTAACTCAAATACCACTCCCAATTTGAACAACACCCATCAATCCATCATAAAATTAAACATCACAAATCCTCAAACATCAACCCAAGGACAAAAAAAAGAACATCTTTTTTATTAAAAAAGAAAAAAGAAAAAAGAAAAAATTGAAAGAGGAAAAATAAATTAAAAAGTAATTAATCGTACTTTTCTCGCCAGGAGTAAACAAGAAAGAAGACCCAGGAAAGGGCCAAGAGGACGTCGCCGACGCTCTGGCGCATCCAATCCCAGGCGAGGTCCTCGACTCTGCGCTCGAAGTAGATCCGCCAGAGGGCCATGAAGACGTGGAGGAGGGTACAGCCCTTGGCGAAGAAGGCCTGGAACTCCTTGTCCCTCACGAACGACACCATCACCAGAAGGAACCCGATCGCGATCAGCAGCAGCCCCGAGAACGAGTCGGAGGTCCGTATCAGCAACTGGTCGTGCGGCGTCGACCCCAGCAGCCGCACCGCTGTCTCGCTCCCATGCCCGAACGTGTAGATCTCCTTCATGTAGAACATCATCAGAGCACCGCAGCTCGTTGCGATCAGCCCGTGCAGGACGCAGATCACGAAGAACGCCGACGACGACAACAACGAAGATGGCGATGATGATAACGATGGTGGTGGTGGTGACGACGAGGGCGATGCCATTTGATGTTCTGGGTGATCGGCGGTGGAGAATTGATTAGGAATTTGGGTGTTTGGCCATGGTGCTTTGGTTCGGAAGTTGCAGAAACCCTAAACCCAATTGAGGAAGAAGACGACGAAGAAGAAGAAACGACAACGACAACGAAAAGTAGATATGTGAAATGCTACGAACAATCACGAACCATGGCTGGCCAAGTTCGGGTTTTTTATTTTATTGTTTTTAAGAATTATTTTAATTGAGATAAATTGAAATAATGGAGGTTATTTATTTATTTATTTATTTGTAAGAAAATTAAGGAGTGGGGAAGAGAATCTGACAGAGAGAGAGAGAGAGAAAGAGAGAGAGAGTTGTTATGTTGAATGGTGAGAGATTCAGGATAAGGATCACATGGGTATCTAGTAGGGCCCAGTTGACGTTCGGACATGTATTGGATGCTCTTTTTAAGTTTAAATTTTAAGTTTAAACTTATTTTTTTTTTTTCTGAAAAAATTTTCATTTTTTTAAAAAAATCAACAAAAATTATTATTCAAATTAAAAAATCTTAAACTAAACTCATTCATCAAACACCCCCTTTAAACTAAACTCATTCACCAAACACCCGTAAAGTGACGTGGCACTCACAAATAATGCTGACATTTTCTGTACATTTTTTTTTTTTAGGGTTTGTTTGGTGTATGAGTTTAGTTTAAGATTTTTAAGTTTCAATAGTGATTTTTTAGAAAAGACAAAAAAATTTTTCAGAAAAGAAAAATTTTTTTTCAGAAAATGATAAAAATAATGATGAAAAAAGTACAATTTAGTTTAAAATGAGATATAAAATAAACAAACCCCAAGTTGATGAAGAATGAGATTATACGGGTAGCTTTTCTTTTTTTTTTTTTCCCTTGGCTAAAGATGATCTTCATTAAAAGGCAAACAACCGAAAAAACAACACAACAAAATATATTTATAAAAAAAAAAAAAAAAAAGCCAGAACAAGCCAAGAACAAAAAAAAAACAAAAAACAAAAAACAAAAAACAAAAAACACAAACAAAAATAAAAATAAACTAACGTGGAAGTGGTAAAGGATTGTTG
>JAFMPE010108278.1:0-12840 GCA_024759925.1 Ficus religiosa | reverse complement strand
TCTATTTGAAGCTCTTAAATTTAAAACATGCAAATAATTTTATTTCTTTTTACAATGTGGAAGGCATATAAACTGCACATCGAGATATATTAAAATATTACTCTTCTTCTATATATTAAAAACAGAAATAGGCACTTCAACAATGCCTTTTTGTCACTCCTCACAGCCCCTCACATGGCAATTTTTTATTATTTTGTTTTTTGTTTTTTGCTTATTTTGTTTTTGCTTTTTTTTTTCCCCTCTTTACTTTGTTTGTTTATTCCGCACGCATGAAGCGCGTATACAACTAGTAATAATAAAAAAGCTAACCATTGGTTTTTCCAATATGCAAGGAATTTTACATATTTTACGTATATGATAAGAGGACATAACTAGCACCCAAGAAATAAGAATTAGGTTGGCATCCAATTCATGCCTTATCCCACATAAGACTTCCCATGAGCGACCAACTTTATTTAATTAAGTAATTAAAACAAAAGAAAAGAAAAATTATAAGTTACTGCCCTGTACTACCAAAGCAATTAGGAAGCAAAAAAAGAAAAAATTATCTCTAAAAAAAACCCAAACAAAGAAAAACTAACTATATAGAAAAACCATCCAGATATTCGATTTTCGAAGCAAGGCATTCGACATTATTACTCTTCAAATTCAAGTATATATATGGGAATGGAACGATAAAACATTACTCGGTTGTCATCTTGAGTCCAATGTCATTTTTCAAATATCTATAACCTTAAAATCTTATATATAGATAAATATATATTGCACACACACACACACATATATATATATATACAAAACTACTCTTGCAGTGAAATATAGCAGGATAACCTATTACAGATTTTGTAATTAACTTACTTTCTCTGTAAACATGTACTCCTCTTTCTTTTATAGTCTTTCCTTTACTGGATTTTAACCAGAATTTCAGGGGTTTTAAACAAGATATATTTGAAACTTACTTTTAAAATGCAAGTTACAGCTCTATCAAAAAGATTATAATTCCAGCTACCGGTTATTTTCTTTTGTTTTGCTTTGATTCCGTCGTTGTTTTTATCAATAGAGTTTGTTTCGAGTTGTTATTTTTTCAGATTTTTGGTATTATTTTCTTTTCTTTCAATGTGTTGGGAATTTGGTAAAAGATAAGTTTGCTAGTGGGGTGTCATTGGGATGTAATATATAAAGCTTTGATTTTAATTAGTGATTCATTCGTAGTCTATTTATAAAACCAAAAATAATAATAATAATAATAATAATAATACTCTCGCTGTGAGCATATACCATAATTAAGTTAAATAGTGTTAGAACGTACGCAATATTTCTAGCCTACAGTTAATATAGTTTGACCGGTATATATAGCATATATGTTCTCTTATCTGGTAATTGGATTTATAACATATTTTGTACATTTATTGTAACAACCAGTTGTTAGTACAATCAATTAATTAGTATGACAACAAGTTGATTTCATGTTATACATAATTTTACATAAAATTACAAGTCAATTAGTTATTATAATTTATGTTAAAAAATTACAACTGTCAGATCTGTCCAGCTGTCGGATATAAGAGAGTAATGTTACAAAACGTCATCTTCTTGTATATGTAATAGTAATTAGTAGATTCTTTATGAATACAGTAGCATGTAGCAGCCAGTGATAGTCATGAGCTCTATTATGATATCCTTTTGACAGTGAAGTGTCAGTATGCCTAACTCCATAATGGAAATTCAAAACGTACATGCGAGGACAATCTTAATTCCAATAAGGTTTAAATGCATGCATTATAGTTACGTAACTATTTTTTGATTTATTGAGGAAACCGCGGTGGCTCGGTTGCTTTGAATGGATTGTTTTGACAATGAAAGAGGTCCAATTAAAAGGTTATGCTTATTCTTAGGGCAATTTAGATTATCGTTACCAAGTTGGCTCCTTTCAGAAACATTTACAAATTAAAATATGGCTCTGACAGTACCTTCACCACCTCAACCTTGTTGACCCTTTTTTTTTTTTTTTTTTTGTTAAATGGACGTCTTTTTAAAATTTATAAAGAAATTGAACTCTTCTCTATATATATACATGTGACGAGAAAAAACAACTAACAACATGAACTAACAGAATATCCTTACTATATTAACACTCACTAACAATCACATCCCACACCAAATCTTCACCCTCAAATTTATTTAAAAAAAAAAGTCAAAATACCAAATAAAAAAAATAGAAGCCAAATAACTATTTACGAGAGTAAATAAAATCTGACGTTATAAAATAGTCGAGATCATTCATGAAAATCAAATTATAAAATAAACCTAATTAAAAACCGTCAGACACAACAAAAATTCAAGAAGAATTTAAAGTTTGCATTGTATTTGCCGGTCCATATGTACATGAATGTTCATCTGGACATATGAAATAATATGACTTATAAATAAATGGAATCAAAACTAGTTAGGTGATAGCTAGGTTGTTCATATCTGGAATCCCACAACGCAAAAAAAGTTTTGAATTAGTAAAAGTCAAATATTAGAGAGATATAGAAAGTCACTGTTATTAATACTGCTAAATGCCCTAAAATTTTAAATGGACCACAAAACGCAGATATTGAAAATATTGACGTAGGCGAGCATCAACATACACGTCAGATTTTCTAGTTGCTGCAAGATATTCAAAGATTCTTTATTTTCTGTTCTTATTATTATTTTCTTTTTGTGTCATTTAAGCTTCTCGTTCCCATAGGCGCTCCTCAATAATATTAATTTTAATATCGGCCCCTTCTGAAATTTCACATTTTTCATACAAACACATACCAGCTGGCATATATTTTCTGGACACAAGCTAGACTGGCTTAATCAAGTCAGGATTTGTTTATTATATATATATATATATATATATAAATATTTATGTATGTATATATACACGTTACTTACAGATTAATAATCTAACAATATGTATATATATTTTTATAGGTTTTTCTTACATATATGTCCATTAGGTTATCGAACTTTATTGACTTTCTGTCAATGGGAACATACATACATGCAGACATACATATATATATATATATATATATTAAACTGTAAACACATTGGTTTATCCATTGCTGACAACGACTTTGACTCCAATTAATTTCAAAAGGAGAGCCTTTACAGCCACTTATATGCCATCCAATTTACATTTAACCCGTAAAGAGAGTAGTCAACTACCAATATTGATTAATGATAAAAATTCCATGACGATTTTAAATGTGATTTAAAATAAAATAAAATAAAATATGCAGCTTTGAGTTTTTTAATCCGATAGCCGATATCGTTATCCACTAAATTTCAGACATGCATATATCATGCTCAAGATGCTTTGATTATTTTCGTTGTTATTTATTATATGTCGATATAGGTACGGGAAACTAAATAGTCATGATTTGCAAATAGATAATATATTTGCGAAACATAAAATAAATAAATTGTAAGTTTTGAAAACTACAGTAAATAAATAGTATAATTATAAAGCTGTAGATATTTTGGAGTAAATACGTCTTTTCCTAAGAGTAAAGAAATTACTTACACAATAAACACCTACAAGGGTGGATGGGTTGGCAAAGAAGTGGGACCCCTTTATTAGGCTTCTCCCCTTGTCCATCCAGGTTCAATTCTCATTTCTACTCCGTAGGTCTCGCTCCAACTTCGGCTGTTGAACTATGGTTTGGTAATGACATGATAGGCTCCAGATGGACGACTAAGAAAAACTAGTATGAAAGATACATCTCTGCCATAACTAGAGAAAGGGGTTCCTGTCTGTGGGGCTGAAAACCTGAAAATGATGAAACCACCCCCACATCTTTTTTATTCACACAAAAAAAAAAAATTACTTACACAATGTTCGGTAAACAATATTTTTACTAGTAAATATGTTATTTTTTAGATATTTTGGAGTAAATACGTTTTTAATAAAAGTAAATAAATTATTTGCACAATATTAAGTAAACAATATTTTTACTAGTTAATATGTTATTTGTTTAAACGGTTTTGTAAATATGGTATTAATTTATTTTAGTTTTGATAAATATGTTATTTATTTATTTCTTCCATAAGACGTTTTTTTCTTTTATGTTATCTATTTTTATAGCTCCATCCTATATGATTAACCTTATCCATGTGATTAATTGGACCTATTGAATTCATCATCCATTAAAGATTTTAAGATTGAGAAATTACAATCAAAGAGTCCTATATGTCTATAAAATTTAAATAACGAAAAAACAGGGGGAAAATATAATCAAAATTAAAACATAACTTAACATGATGAGTTTCGTAAAATTTGTTGCTTTAATTTATTTATACCAAAGGATTTCTTCCAAGAAATGGCTGCTAGAAACTTGTTCCACCAAAACTCACTGATATCAACTAACGATAATGACAATGTTACTCAACTACGAATATTATTCTAGATATATATTTATAGAAACATGCATCATTACAACTTGATAGTAATTTGATTTCCCAAAAATAAAAATAAAAAGTAAAAAAAAACATGCAAGAAAGGAAAAAAAACATATGATAGACCCTACATATCAGTAATTCTAGTATTTTTTTTTTTTTTTTAACAAACCAATGAAGAAAGTGATTTCTAATATTATAAGCATTTCCATGAAAAAGCAAACAAACTAACATGGCAGTCCCATGCAACAGATTTAGTAGCTACCCAACTGCGGAATTGCAAACATATACCCTTCTTTTCTCTCAGCTGATTTTTTCCTCAGTGGATTTTAACTAGATATTTTTAACGAGACATATTAAAACTTATTTTCAAGATACGAATAATGGCTTAATTTTATGAGGCTGATTTTCGGCTTTTATTTTGGGTTATTTTGTTTTAGCTATTGGATTTTGTTTGGGGAAAGCACCTGAATGACATATGACGCAAAAATTTATTATTATATCAATATGTCATAAAATTAAATCAAAATTAAATAAAATTTATGTCATGTTGATCAATAATAAGAAATTTATGTCATATTGATCAATTTATAAAAAAAGAAAAGTGGGTTTTTTTTTTTTGTTTTTTTTTGGGCTTCCTTTGGCGGACTGTCTAAATTTTTCCCCTTTTTTGAGACACTTTATTATTTTTCTTTCCTATTATAATATAATAACAACGAATTGGAAATTTGGTACAGGATTCAATTATTATAAGTGGGTTTAATCTAGTTGAGATGTACTAGAAATTGAACTTTTATATTAATTATTTCATCTCTCAGTTTATGTTAAAAAATGATAGTCCTAGGAATCTCAGGCAAAATTTCTAGTAGTGTTGTTTCCTAGGATTTACATTGTCTCCTACTAGTATTTCATTCTAATTTCATTTTTTCTACATTTGAACCGTTGAGGAAACTATCAATTACCACGGTTGTCAAAGCCTTTTTGCCATAGTGCCTAAGTATTAGGAAAATATAGAAAATACCCTTTATATGAAGCAAAAACACCACTTTTGTCCTTTTTATTTTTATATATGCCTAAGAGCATCCCTGTATTAATCACTCAGAAAAAACCCTTAAAGAATAAATTTCAAATAAATAAATAAATAAATATTACCCTTTCCAATTTATATTAAATACTTCGAAGAAAGAAGTAATAGAGGGCATTAACATAAATAATTAAAAAATAAGTAATTTTAAAAATATTTAAGTATATAACAGTAAATAATAAATTTATCAAGTATATATATGGGAATGGAACGATAAAACATTACTTAGTTGTCATCTTGAGTCAAATGTCATTTTTATAAGACCTATCACCTTCAAATCATATATATAGATAAATATATATTGCATGCATATATATATATATATATGTAAACTACTCTTGCAGTGAAATATAGCAGGATAACCTATTACAGATTTTGTAATTAACTTACTTTCTACGGTAACATGTACTCTTTTTTCTTTTATAGTCTTTCTTCTACTGAATTTTAACTAGAATTTCTGGGGTTTTAAACAAGACATATTTGAAACTTACTTTCAAAGTGCAAGTTACAGCTCTATCAAAAAGATTATAATTCCAGCTACCGGTTATTTTCTTTTGTTTTGCTTTGATTCCGTCGTTGTTTTTATCAATAGAGTCTGTTCGAGTTGTTATTTTTTCAGATTTTTGGTATTTTTTTTCTTTTCTTTCAATTGGGTTGGGAATTTGTTAAATGATAAGTTTGCTAATAAAAACCTTTGATTTTAGTGATTCACTTGTAGTCTATTTATAAAACCAAAATACACACACACACACACACACACTCTTGCCGTGAGCATAAACTATAATTAAGTTAAGTAGTGTTAGAACGTACGCAATATTTCTAGTCTACAGTTAATATAGTTTGACCGGTACATATAGCATACATGCTCTCCTATCTGGTAGTTGGATTTATAACATTTTTTCTACATTTATTGTAAGAACCGGTTGTTAGTACAATCAATTATTAGTGTAACAACAAGTTGATTTCATGTTATACATAATTTTAAAATTAAAAGTAAGTCAATTAGTTATTATAATTTATGTTAAAAAATTACAATTGTCAGACCTGTCCAGCTGTCGGATATAGGAGAGTAATCCTACAAAACAAGATCTTCTTGTATATGTAATAGTAATTAGTAGATTCTTTGCGAATACAGTAGCATGTAGCAGCCAGCGATAGTCATGAGCGGTCAATAATGGAAATTCAAAACGTACATGCGCGGACAATCTTAATTCCAAGAGGGTTTAAATGCATGCATTATAGTTACGTAACTATTTTTTGATTTATTGAGGAAACCGCGGTGGCTCGGTTGCTTTAAATGGATTGTTTTGACAATGAAAGAGGTCCAATTAAAAGGTTATGCTTAGTCTTAGGGCAATTTATTAGATTATCGTTACCAAGTTGGCTCCTTTCAGAAGCATTTACAAATTAAAATATGGCTCTGACAGTACCTTCACCACCTCAACCATGTTGGCCCTTTTTTTTTATTTTTTATTTATTTTTTAATGGACGTCTTTTTAAAATTTATAAAGAAATTGAACTATTCTCTTTATATATAAAACAGAATGTCCTAACTATATTAATACTCACTAAAAATCACATCCCACACCAAATCTTCACCCTCAAATTCATTAAAAAAAGTTCATATCTGGAATCCCACAACGCAAAAAAAAGTTTTGAATTAGTAAAAGTCAAATATTGGAGAGATCTAGAAAGTCACATGTTAAAAATATTGCTAAATAGCCTTCAATTTTAAATGGACCACAAAAAGCAGATATTGAAAATATTGACGTAGGCGAGCATCAACATACACGTCATCAGATTTTCTAGTTGCTGCAAGATATTCCAAGATTCTTTTTTTCTTTTCTTATCATTATTTTCTTTTTGTGTGTCATTTGAGCTTCTCGTTCCCATGGGCGCCCTCAATAATATTAATTTAATATAGGCCCCTTTGGCTATTTAAAATGTCAAATTTCACATTTTTAATACAAACACATACCACCTGTCATATATTTTCTGCATACAAGCTAGCCTGGCTGACTTGTTTATTATATATATTTATGTATGTATAAATACACGTTACTTACGAATTAATTATCTCACAATATATATATATATATATATATTTATAGGTTTTTCAAACATTTATATCCATTAGGTTATCGAACTTCATTGACTTTCTATCAATGGGAACATACATACATACATACATAAATATATATATTTTTTAAATGGTAAACACATTGGTTTATCTATTGCTGACAAGGACTTTGACTCCAATTAATTTCAAAAGGAGAGCCTTTACAGCCGCATATATACCATCCAATTTACATTTTACCAGTAAAGAGAGTAGTCAACTACCAACATTGATTAATGATAAAAATTCCTTGACGATTTTAAATGTGATTTGAAATATATATATATATATATATATGCAGCTTTGAGTTTTTAATCCAAAAGCCGATATCGTTATCCATTATTTCTACTAGTGTCTGAACGTGTTATCTCCACTAAATTTCAGACATGCATATATATCATGCTCAAGATGCTTTGATTATTTTCGTTGTTAATTATTACATGTCGATATAGGTACGGGAAACTAAATAGTCATGATTTGCAAATATATAATAGATAGTATATTTACGAAACTTAAAATAAATAAATTGTATATTTTGAAAACTACAATAAATAAATAGTATAATTATAAAGCTGAAGATATTTTGCAGTAAATACGTTTTTTCCTAAGAGTAAATAAATTACTTACACAATAACCACCCACAAGGGTGGATGGATTGGTAAAAAAGTGGGACCCCTTTATTAGGCTTCTCCCCTTATCCATCCAGGTTCGATTCTCATTGCCTTTCCTTAGGCCTTGCTCCAGCTTCGACTATTGAAGTATGGTTTGGTAATGACATGGTAGGCTTCAGATGGACAACTAAGAAAAACTAGTATGAATGATATGTCTTTGCCATAACTAGGGAAAGGGGTTTCTGCTTGTGGAACTGAAAACCTGAAAATAATAAGGTCACCCCACATCCTTTTTATTCACAAAAAAAAAAAAAAAATTACTTACACAATATTCAGTAAACAATATTTTTACTAGTAAATATGTTATTCTTTAGATATTTTGGAGTAAATACGTTTTTAATAAAAGTAAATAAATTATTTACACAATATTAAGTAAACAATATTTTTACTAGTTAATATGTTATTTGTTTAAACAGTTTTGAAAATATGGTATTAATTTATTTTAGTTTTGATAAATATGTTATTTATTTCTTTCTTCCATAAGACGTTTTTTTCTTTTATGTTATCTATTTTTAGAGCTCCACCCTATATGATTAATCTTATCCATGTGATTAATTGGACCTATTGAATTCATCATCCATTAAAGATCGAGAAATTACAATCAAAGAGTCCTATGTCTATAAAATTTAAATAACGAAAAAACAGGGGAAAAATGTAATCAAAATTAAAACCTAACTGAACATGATGAGTATCGTATAATTTGTTGCTGTAATTTATTTATACCAAAGGATTTCTTCCAAGAAATGGCTGCTAGAAACTTGTTCCACTAAAACTCACTGATATCGACTAACGATAATGACAATGTTACTCAACTACGAATATTATTCTAGATATATATTTATAGAAACATGAATCGTTACAACTTGATATAAATTTGATTTCCTAAAAATAAAAAAAATATAAAAAAAACATACAAGAAAGGAAAAAACATATGATAGACCCTACATATCAGTAATTCTAGTATTTTTTTTTAACAAACCAATAAAAAAAAGTGATTTCTAATATTATATGCATTTCCTGAAAAAGCAAACAAACTAATATGGCAGTCCTATGCAACAGATTTAGTAGCTACCCAACTTCGGAATTGCAAATACACATACTCTTCTTTTCTCTCAGCTGATTTTTTCCTCATTGGATTTTAACTAGATAATTTTTAACGAGACATATTAAAACTTATTTTCAAGATACGAATAATGGCTTAATTTTATGAGGCTGATATTTGGCTTTTATTATGGGTTATTTTGTTTTAACAATTGGATTTTGTTTGGAAAAGCACCTGAATGACATATGACACAAAAATTTATTATTATATCAAGATGCCATAAAATTAAATTAAAATTAACTAAAATCTATGTCATGTTGATCAAGAATAAGAAATTTATGTCATATTGATCAATTTATAAAAAAGAAAAATGATTTTTTAGCTTTTTTTTTTAATTTTTTTATTTTAATTTTTATTTTTATTTTTTTGCCTTGGGCTTGTTTTGGCGGACTGTCTAAATTTTTCCCCTTTAATTATTGAGACACTTGATTATTTTTCTTTCCTATTACAATATAATAACAACAAATTGGAAATTTGGTACAGGATACATTTGTTATAAGTGGGTTTAATCTAGCTGAGATGTACTAGAAATTTAACTTTTATATTAATTATTTCATCTCTCAGTTTATGTTAGAAAATGATAGTCCCAGGAATCTCAGGCAAAATTTCTAGTAGTGTATGTTTCCTAGGATTTACAGTATCTCCTACTAGTATTTCATTCTAATTTCATTTTTTCTACATTTGAACCGTTGCGAAAACTATCAATTACCACGGTTGTCAAAGCCTTTTTGCCAGAGTGCCTAAGTATTAGGAAAATATAGAAAATACCCTTTATATGCAGCAAAAACTCCACTTTTGTCCTTTTTATTTTCATATATGCCTAAGAGCATCCCTATATAAATCACTCAGAAAAAACCCCTAAAGAATAAATTTCAAACAAATAAATAAATAAATACTACCCTTTTCCAATTTATGTTAAATAGTTGGAAGAAAGAAGTAACAAAGGGCATTTGCATAAATAATTAAAAAATAACTAATTTTAAAAATATTTAAAGTATATAACAGTAAATAATAAATTTATCAAGTAAATTATTATTAAATTTGTTGTTTATGAAGTAGATTTTTCTATTTACCTTGTAAGTTTGTATTTACTTCAAATATTTTAAAACTTTACTTTTTAATTTACTAAATTATTTTTGTAAATATATGTTATTTACTACAATTTTTAAAACAGTAAACTGAATTTAAAAATCTTGTTTGGGGTCAGATGTCCAGATGGTATTTTATCATTTGGATTTTAAAATCCAAAGTATACATCAAACTTTCTCTCTATTATATTTTCAAAAACTTCAAATTTTAAAAGTTCATAACTTTTCTTATTTCAAATCGAAATGAGATTAATTTTATGTTAAAATATTCGTATCAATGGGATGAACAAAACAAGATTCATTTTGTATTTTTTCAAACATATCATAAATTTTTGTATTATTTTCTATATCACATAACGTTTTCAAAAGTTTTCCTCCTAAACTCATATTTCCAACCTAACCTTTAAAATACTATCTCCAGATGTCCCCCTAAACGGGTCCTAAAACAGTTTTTTGTGTTTTTATTATTTTAGCTCTTGAATTTTAGTTTTCAAAAATAAATTTTTTAATAATGAATGTTAGATAATAAATAATAAGATAAATTACTATGTTCACCACCAAACTCTTTACGAGGGTGCCGTTTGGTCCCTAAATTTTTTTTTTTAATTAATAAGTCCCTAAACTCATTAAAACGATGCAAGTTAGTCGTTTCTATTAACTTTTTTTTTTTGGTTAAAATTTAAAAGACTTGTTCCACATTAGCTATTTTTCCAAGGGTAATCAAGAAATTGATAATAAAAAATCCTAAATATTTTTCAAAAAAAAAAAAAAATCTTCCTTGTCTCTATGCTTTCTCTACCTCCTCCCTCCCTACTTTTTATTTTATTTTATTGGGGGGGGGGGGGGGGGGGGTGGAATCCCTCCTCCCTCCCTGCCTGCAGACCACAGAACAAAACACCTAAATCAACAAAGACAATCTCAAATCAAAGTGGGAATGTGGTCGCGGTTCACAGTGGAAAAGACGGGTGTGGGAGAGCTCGTCGAGGTGGGTCAATGGTGGTTTTCAGCGGCGGTCTCCGAGTTCGCGACGGCTGTGTGAGGCGGGCAACGGGCTCCGAGTTTGTGGCAGTTATGCAAGGCGGGGCAGCGGGCTCCAAACTTCCGGCGGCAGGCATCGAGTTCATGGCGGCTGTGTGAGGTTGGTGGCGGGCTCCGATTTTACAGCGGTGGGCTTCCATCGCCGATAGATTTTGTGAACCCAGTTGAGAGCCTCCGCAAATCATAGCCCAATGAGAGAGACTGTTTAGTTTGCTGGTTTGTTTAGATGTTTGCAGGTGATGGAAGGAATAGTGAAGAGGATTGGGATTTCCTTTTTGGTTTTTTTTTTTTTTCCCTCTTTTTTGGTTTTTTATTTAGCTTTGAAAAAGTGGTTAGTTGATATATTAGGAGTAGTTTAGTTTTTTAAAAGCAAATTCAGATAATTTAACAGGATAATTGATGTCTGTTGGTAAAAAGGACAAAATTATATCCTTTTATCTAATTAAGGGACTAATCAATAAAAACTTTTATTCTTAGGATCAATCAACACATTCATTAAAAGTTCAGAAGTATTCTAGCTATTTATCCTAGATAATATAGATTATGAAGGGTGGTACTCTCGCTACTTTTAAAAGATTTGTCCCGTCAAAAGTGAGGCAAGGGATATTTTTAGACCATTTTCAATAAACAGAAGATAAACATAGTATTTCGAAGAAACACGTGATATTTTAGATATTTGCATGATAAAAAGAAATTTAAAATGATATTTTGGTTAAATACAAAGGGCCTTTTGGGCATTTTCTTTCTACAATAATATAACATAAAACAAATATAGTAAACTACTGTGCTATTGTATAGAACAATTTTCAAAGTTTTATTCTAAAATAGGCATCTCAATAGTCTTATTGGTGTTACCGACCATATTAGCCAATTAGAGATATATGTTGAATATTCTGGTCAGCAATTCAGGGACAGATAACAAATCTCCAATTACCATTAAATAATATTTTTATTCATATATTCATCTTTTGGTGCAAATACACACTTGCTCACCGCTTTCGTATCTCCCTATATCGAGAGTATATATATCTCAAGATGACAATTTTCCCCATCAATGCGATGAGAAAACAGAAAAACCCAATCTAAATAGATTTGGATCACAAATGAGTTAAAATTTTAGGACCCGACCCTATATTCTCCGTTTAAATATATATCATTTTTTAAAATAAAAATATTATACATGATATTTTACTATATTAAATATAATTATAATTTAATCAGTAAATTTTAATGTATTTGATATATGAAAATTTATATTATAATTTTGATTCACTTTATCTTAAAATCTTATATATATGTGCATTTTTATT
>JAFMPE010108251.1:1289-14131 GCA_024759925.1 Ficus religiosa | reverse complement strand
CAAATAAAAACTATAATCGAAAAAAGCAAAATGATCCTATGATAGATGATCCACCTCCAAACTTAGAAACTAACATTTTCTTTAATGGAATAAAAATAAGAAGATAAAGTACAGAGGACTTCCTTGATCAAGGGGGTGTAAGTGTCCCTCGTCATTATGTGCTACCTTCTCTCTAGTCGGTGCAGATAGATATGAAGCAAAGGTTAGGACCATGGGAAATGGTATGGATGGTGGACCAAAGTTGGCAGCTAGCAATTGGGCCATGACATTGTTGTACTGAATCTGATATGCTATGAACTGATCAACTCAGCTCTCAAAATAATTAAATAGCTGCTCCAACTGGGTCAACTGCATGGTTGCTGGTAAGGCTAACAGTAGAGGACGTTGGGGTTGTCTGGAAGAATCTGAACTCGATCTTGCTCCTCCGTCCTTACTGTGAAGACTGGATATGAAGATATGATCAATTTCTGGCTTGGCTCCCAATTCTTCTCCACCAATTGGCAAGGGAATGCCAACCTGCTTACAAAGTGTAGTTATCAGAGATGGGTGTGGTAATCTACCTGATGTAGAACCACGAAGTGCCTGCTTGATAGATTGTTGGATCAATCATCCCACATCAATGGACTTTCCACTTAGAATAGCATACAAAAGAACTGTTTGATCCTTGGTCACATCACTAAAATGAATGACTTGCATCAATTTTGCTCCACTATAGTATAACCAAGCCTTGATATGCTTATCTAAGGCACTTCCCATGAACTATACAGCAACCCCCTCATTAAGTCTCTATTCAGTTCTTGAGCCAACTAGAAATTTAAGCACTTCCTCATAATCTAAGTGTTCGTCGAGGTATTAAGAATCCTCATCATCATCCATATCATCGAGACCATAAAATTTGTTGATGGTAGAGTGATCAAAAGATATTGGTTTCCCTCATACAACCGTCGTATGGTCTGCATTGTACATCACATTTGCATAAAACTCTCGAACCAAAGGAAGACTAGCTTTTTGAGGATGAGCGATGAAAGTCTGCAACTTCTGCTTTTTAGTATTGTCCAATATTTGACGCTCATGAAACGCATCAGGTTTGAGGCCCCTTTATATAACCACAACCAATAATCCCCCAAATATCCAAAACCATGAATAGCTCTCAATAATATCAAGTTTTCAAGCTCCAATTACCAACAACACCATAACTCCTCAATGATAAACTGAGAACAATCATCAAATATTCAAAGCAAGATCTCTATTCTCAAATAACATAACCATGCAACCCACTATCACAAAAATCAACTAAAGTCTTTAAAATCTCCACCCAAAATCCATAAAGTTCATAAAAGCCTTGCTGTCCATATACCTTTTTTTCTTTCTAGCTCCATCATCTCCTTCAACTATAGGCCCAAAAGCGATACATGTACCCTTTGAAACCCTAATTTCACTTTTCCCCAGAAAATTCCACAAAAGTTCCAAACTAGGGTTTATGCAAAAGATCACCGACGAAACAAACAAGAAAACCCCTAATTTTCCCTCCAACGAACAAGAACCAGATTAGGGTTTCTCAATAGAAAAAGAATAAATCTTGGGGTTTACAATAACCTCACCGCCTCCGATCAAACCCAGAAATTACATGTAAATACACATAAACAGAAGCGGAAAATTAAGGGGGGGAGGGGCGGGGGGGAATACTCACAGAGAAAGACAACACTGACAGAGAAAATTAGGGATTTTGAGGAGCAACTAGGGTTTTGACTTGGTTTTACCTTTCTCTTTGATCAGATCTCGCACGGGGGGATTCACTCTCTCTACTTTCTCTCTTTAGAACTCACGCACTATGTTCTGTGAGACTTTCTCTCTCCTCTCTCTTTCTCTCTGTATCCTTATCTGACAGGTGTACGGCAACGGAAGGCTTCGTGTGGCTCAACAGAGCGAACAAAGCGTGTGGGTGCGCTGAAAGGACTCATGCCCGGGAAGTATCATAACGTGGTTAGGGCATGCTTGACCCACGCGGATTATCTGCGAGTGATGGGCATGGCCAAATTGGAGGCCTGTTTTGAGGGTTCGTTGGGGCGACATATGCGTGGGCTTGGGATATGACTTTTTGGCGAGGAGTTTTGTTTGCGATTGTTCCCAGAGAACGAGTGTGGCTCAGTCTCTGGTTCAATGGCGGTGGCCTCCGACTGAGTGTCATCACATGTCGATTAGTGGGTTGGTGCTGAGTTGAGAAAATGTGAGTGGTTTTGCAGGTTTAAGGGAGGGACTTATATTGGTTTGGAAGGCAGTCAATTCGGATGCACTAAGATCGAGCGGCCCAAATCCATTTTGGAACTTTAATGGGCTGACCAAAAAATTAAAAAAAAAATCTCTTTCACAAATTTTGAACAAATTAAATTTATAATTTAACCATACGTCTTGTCACAATTCCAACGAAGCGCCTTTTCTGTGAAAATCTTTTATATGGACACCCGAAAATAAATTAAAGGAATTTTTAACACGGTCCTTGTTACACAATGGAATTGTGTTTGTCCAAACAAAAATGCCTTCAAAAGGTACTTCGGAATGTTGGTGAGGAGTCATTTTTTAATAACCATTTAAAAACATAGAATGGAGATGGATAAACAAGCATTAAAGAAGATTAGTTATAAAAAGTGTACTAAGGTAACAAAGTGACGATTATGAGTATAACAGATACTTGTCTTTCCGATAAGGGCAGAGCTATTACAATAATCTTAGCATTTTGAAACCACTTCATGTTTCTTCAAGATTCAGTTCCATTTACCATTTAAAATCAGTGGTACTAATTGTTCTAAATAAATGCAAAGTTGAGTTTTGAGATGCCAATGTTTTTGTGTCAACAAATAAGTTAAACATTTGTCATTGTGATTATGAAGAAAGTTAAGAATCATTCATTAAATGAATTATGGTTTAAACTTTAGGTTTTCAAAAACTCATTTTCACATTTGTCATTGTCATTGTCATTATGAAGAAAGTTAAGAAGTGCAAAGCAAATTTCCCATCTTTCTAATCTTTGAACTCATTTGGTTTTTGAAAATTCCTTTTTCCGAGAGTATACGAATCAAGCCGTGAGTATTTCTATGTTTTTCAAATTAATTTTTATTTTTTGTTTGAATCTTATGAAGAAATGGTACCTTTCCTATCCCTTTCTTAATTATCCACCGTTTAGAATTTAAATATCCATTTTACTTATTGCACTCACCTTATTATTCCACGATAATTCCTATATTTTTATTTTATTTTTAATCCTTTTCGCACCCACCAATCAACAAATAAACCATTTTTTTTTTAAAGCAATCCTTTTTTTCTCATTAATTGTTTTTCTTATTTTTGACCCCTTTTTTTTTTAAGAAATTCAATGATTCTTTTCTCTTTTTTCTTTTTTCTTTTTTTGAAATAAGATTTCATGAAACTAATAGTTTTATATTTATTCTTTTTGAAGTATATTTTGTTTTTAACGTCGTAGATATATATACATATATGTAAATAGTTGATTGCTTATCTTAATATAATAATACAGTTGTTGTTATATATAAGTATATATGTATTGTAAGTTATTGTTCGTAATTTTCTTGTAGAAATAGTTGTACAGGAAAAGACTAATGGGGTGTTTGGTAAATGAGTTTAGTTTAAGATTTTTAAGTTTCAATAATAATTTTTGTTGACTTTTTAGAAAAGACAAAAAATTTTTTCAGAAAAGACAAAAAACTTTTTCAGAGAAAGACAAAAACCATGATGAAAAAGTACAATTTAGTTTAAAATGGGATGCTTTACCAAACAAACCCTAAATTATAAATCTTTGATGATTCAATTTGTTATTCTCTATATGAAAAGGAAGATAATTAATTTGTTGGGAATCCATTAAATTTTAGGTAAAACAAATCGATATTATTATATCCCAATTCCTTCCCGATACCTTCCAAGGAAATCCCGAATCGGATTCCAAATTGACGGGTTACTGTAAGCTTATCCATGTGGTTATGCACTCTTCGAATAGGAATCCATTTTCTAAAAGATCCTGGCTTTCGTGCTTTGGTGGGTCTCCGAGATCCTTTCGATGACCTATGATGTGTTGAATGGATATCTATATGATCCGATATGATTCGATCAATTACGTAAAGCCTATGGCAGCAATGAAACTGGGGAAAGTATATAGAAAGACAATTCTTTACTATTATATTAGTTAGTCATCTTAGTTCAGTGAGTCCTTTCTTCTATGATGAATTGTTGGCATCAGTCCTACATTGAGGATAAATCAAGATTTTTTTCAACCTTCACAAAAAAAATAAGATTTTAATTTTTGTTTTAAAATAAAATATTAAAGCCTGGATATCTAAGAGATAATGATCATTGGAGTTAAAAAAAAATAATTAAAAAAAGACGAAGAAGAAAAAGAAAAAAAAATGGAAAAAAATTGTTTAAAAAATAGGGGTTATTTATTTGTTGGCAAGTATAAAAAGGATGAAGAGTAACTTTTTAACATAATAACAGGGGTGTAATAATTAATAATAATGAACATCTAAATTTTTAATTGGTGGATAATTTAAGAAAAAGGTGGGGAAAATGGATAGAAGAGTGCCAATATTTGCCCAATGAAGAAATTATCTTAATGGTTTCACTGCATGGATTTTTTTTCTTTTCTTTTTTGTGTGAATTGCAAAATTATGCAATCTATTTCTATTTTTTAGAATATTTATATCTATATCATTTTATTACCTAAAATTTCTCTTTTTTATTTGCGTGAATAGCACCATCATAATATCTGTTTTTTTTTTTTTTTTAAACATGTTTGTCTCTATATTGTTCCGTAGTAGAACATTCAAGTTTGAAGCTCTATGCAAAATTTTACTGTGATGGTGAAATTGAAAATTAAAATTTTCGTAATTCTTAAACGCAAGGAGGGGGAAGTTGTGTGCATATATCATCTGTGATGATCTTGTTTATTTTATCACTGTCTAATATGAACATTATCTTTTTATTAACTAGTTGGGAAATCATAGTAAATTTTTCCGTAGTTCCTTCCAAATTCATCAAACTAGCCTTTTGAATTGTCCCAACCAATTTTACAATTACGTAGATTTAAAAAGGAAAAATCAATTTCACATTGTCACTTTCTATTAGATATAATATAAGATCGAACCCAAATCATCTCAAATTTAAACCTCACCACAGTTTGTCTCATGTCTTTTGATCTATAGTTTTGACTACTTCAACAAAGGTGATCATATTTAATTTCAAACAATGTCTTTTGAGTGGGAACAACTGTTATGTAAAGTTAAAAACATAATTAAATTAGCTCGGCAAACATTTTACGATCTTATGTTAAATTATTTACGATTAGCTAGCGCACAAAATTTATAGCGAATTTCACACTTGAAGGTTATATCAGTAATTATAAGGAACGGAAAAGGATATACAAATTAAAAAGCATATGGCATATTCTTGTAATATGGCTGGGCTATAAAGATAGTCCTTTCATTTCTTATATAACTCCTACCTACCACATTTGGGAGTTCAATCTATCGACTAGCAATATAGTTCTTTCTTAAAAAATAATAACAAATAATAATAATGAAAATAACTGTATGATAGAGATTTTTTTTTTTTTTTTTCACTTGGAAGTGAGAATATTCGATATATTTTGCAGTGGTGAAATCACTATATATACAGTAACAACATTGACAATAGAGTTTTGACTTAAATAAGGGTTGAGAATAAAGTTGGGCATGAATCCATTTTCGGAGGCGCAGAGAAGAAATTGTCATAATTGGGCTCCACCAGATTGAATAGAAGTTTTTCGTTACATGCCCAATTGTCGTTTGAGATACTTAATTCTTAAGAAAGCGATCTTTTGAATAGATGTTTTTCTTTTATTTTTATTTGCTTTTATATCATTTGTAATTTGTAACACCAAAAATATATCTAAACTCAAAGCCTATATCCTGAAGCATTTCTTTTCTTTTATACAAACGATTTGTTGGTTCTTGCATGTGTTTTATTTTAATAGAAGCAAAAATAATACATTAGATCGACTATATATATACTATTGCTTAAAATTTAAGATGCTTGAGGACAAGCTACTTTTAATTAATAGTGCAAAATACAATAAATTTCATGGAAACGCCAACAGAATAACAATAATCTGTCGTCTATTTATTTTTGTGACAAAATACAATGATATATTATTAGATAAAAAATAATAACTTTCTACATATGAGATAATCTCTTCCTAATATTTCACTCGACGAGTAATATTTTTTTTTTGAATAAATTACTGATTTAGTATCTAAATTATTAAATTTATGTAATTTTGATCTTTAAATTTTTTTTTTTCATGACTGAAATGATATTGAAACTTTTAAAAACATTGCAATAGAAGGACGGCCTCTAACTGCCATCTGTTTCGTCATGGTTTTGAGTCACGTGAGCCTCACGTGTTATGAAAATTACGATAATGTCCTCAAGACGGAGGGAGAACGTAAAGACACATTTGGGGTTAAGTTTTCATTTCAGAGGTTTGTTCTAAGCAGAGAGAAAGAGAGAGAAACGGGTATTTACGAGGCATTCATCATCTGAAATCTGAAATTCATTGACGATATTGCAAGGTATCATGATTATTTGCGAGAAAGGCAGTGGGCATCCACAATACTGTAAGTTTTCAGATGTTCTCAAACTTTTTTTTTTTTGGCTTTTGTCTTTCCTTCGTTTCTAGATAGTGAAATTATATGGGTGTTTATTGGATTTTGGATTTGAAAAAATTGTTTTTTTTTTTGTTTTTTTCTTTTTTTGGGTTAAGAATGATTATATTGGCGATAGATAAATCACAGATGGGTTGCTTTTCTGGAATTGTTTCTTAATTCCAAAATTTTTTTTCCCTGGAATAAGATTTTATTTTATTTTTTTCAAAACAAGGAAGTCGGAGGCTTCGTGAGTGGTCCCTTAATTTCAATCCTAAAACTCAAAACTGGACTATGCATGCTCGGGTATAGGAGTAGAGTAAATACTGTTGCTATATTTGAGACTATGCAAGGAATTGGAACCACAATTAGACTAGATTCAAATATGGACATAATTACGCAAGAATTTTGGCAATGGAAATGGAATATTTTTTCCTCTTTTTTTTTTTTTAATTTTTTAGTGGGATATGAGTCTCTTCCGGAATTTTGTTTCTAGTGTAACTTTATAATTAGGCGTGTAAATGCAGATTGTCGTTGCAGAAAAGAGAAAGAATCGTAACAAATGGCGCTCGTAGCGGATGTAGAAAACTACTTGTGAGAGAATTTTTATCGTTCAATTCTGGATTGGAAACGATAATGGCATTTGTTTGTTCAAAATCCAATTTTTGCTAAAACATATATATATATAGAGAGAGAGATAGAGAGAGAGAGAGAAAGAGAGCTCTGGAGGATGTATTCAGCCACAAGCTCGATTTAGTTAGTGCCATCCCTTTTTCTTTTTTGGTTCTATCCAGCAAGCAAATTTTTAACACTTCGATTTTTTTAGTAATTATTTCCTTACTTTAGGTCATTTGGAAAATCAGAAACTCTTGCATTTTCATTGAAAAAAAAAAAAAAAAATTTTTTTGTTCCGGTGGCAGTTTCCTGGATTTTATCCTATGCCCAAGAATTGGATTATCCGGATAATGGTTGCATGTCTAATTCGTAAAGGGATATATTGTTATGATTGGTCCTTGTATAAAAAAAACAAAAGATTATAATCCTTTGGTGATATGAGAAATATATTTTATACATTAATTAATGATTCATATCATAAATAATTATTAGTGTATTTGTAAGTAAATATCATAAGATTTCTCCATTAGTCATTGTCCTCCTATTGTACGAAATGTTGATATACAAAAATATAATTTCAAAGAACAAAATAAAGTTGTTGTGTTCACAATTAGTAAATATAAAGCTGAACATTTTATTTTAATAAAGATCGTGGTAGTTTATTTCAGTCGAAGGGCAATGATCTTCTCTTTAGTCATTATAAGATTGAGCTTACATTTAGAATTCAAGTTGAGTTTGAGCTCAACTACATTTTATGGCTGAATTTTTATCTTTTTATGAAAAAATCAACAAAAATTATAATTAGTTTTTGAAAAGTCAACCAACTTTAACATAAAAATTTCATATCATTTGAAACTCAACGCAAACATCAAACGCACCCTGAATATTGCAAAAAAAAAAAAAAAAAACATGTAATTTAAAATTGCATTGAAATGGATCACAATAGAGTTTATATATTCATTTTCAAATTTATTGTAGAATAAAGATAAATTCTATTAATCAATCGCCAATACTGAATGGATCTTGATCCTGATTGATTTGTCAATGAGTGAGATTCTTTTATGATCAAGGGCTTGGCATTTTGGAGGTATGGGAATTGGTTAACTGGAAACGTTAATTAATAGATATGTAATTCCCAACTTAACGAAAAAAAGAATAATAATATTTTCATAAGTATTAATTCAGGATTTGGGTGAATGAGCTCAAACCTATTTGATATATAGATATCCAAGAAACCCCAAACTTATTTATGATAAGAACATAAATAAAACTAGACATTAAATAATTAATGGAACCCCATAACATTTGTTTCCCGTGTCATCTAGAAAGAGAATTCCGTGGTAGACAAACTTTAGATTCATGCGCGGTTCTACTGGCGACTAATCCATGATTGACTCCTCTCCAAATTTATGTTCTTCATTGACTGGAAGAAAGAATGTCGGGTCTCTCGAATTATTGATTCGTTTACATCGTTGTCTGAGTTGGTACTTTTGTAAAACCAGATGATTCATGAATCATGCATTCTTTTTTCCTTTTGTAATTTTTTTTTTCAATGAGCTGGTTTTGTTGGCGAAAGGTCTTAATAAGGCATTTATTTCTTATTAGGGTAGAATATCTAGATGGCTTTTCTTAGGCATTTTCTCTTTGGCTTTTTTACTTGTAGGAAAAATTTGGATATTCGACTAATCATGACTAATGAGTTTTTGCTTTGTACTTCTCTTTGGCATTTTCTATTTGGCTTTTTACTTGTAGGAAATATGCTTTGTACTTCTTAACTTTGCACTTCTTATATGTAGTAACAAACCTTTGTACAAATTATGATTTCTGTTATTTGAAAATCAAAGTTTGTAATATGTATGTTTATATGAAATGCCTAATCTGATTTTATTAGAATTAGAATTTATGTATGATTTTATTCCGGTCAACATTTGACCTGGAAAAAAAATCTAAGATATAATTGAGATGGTACTGCAGTATAGTAAACAGTATGAAATTATACTGTGAAAAAACCGTCATTATGAATACGGAAGTAAGAATAAGGCAAGGGACCATTGTAGAAAAATCAAGCTCAATATTTAGAGTAAAAAGGCCAAGAGGCTTCAAGTCTAAAGAAAAAAATTTAACGCAGTCCAGTTCAGTGCCGATAAATTCTGGACTGCAGTTCAACATAACAGTAATGTTATTAGTTGTAAATAGTTCTGATAATATCTATATCAGTATGAGAATGGATTGCACTTTAAGAGACAATTAGCCAAATGGGACCTAATGAGGGGACACCTCACCTAAAAGATAATTAAGTGAATTTTGGATTTTTGGGAAAATATGGAAAGTATTAAAAATTGATCATTGAAATTTGCTTGGCCACCAAGCAACCTCTTCATGGCCGGCCACCTCTCATCGGTTGTTGGGCAATTAATTCTCTTTTGGGGGATTATTATGCAATTTTTAAATAAATCAAAGTCACCTATAAATAGGTGATGTGTGTGAAAGTTGGACCATTTAGTTCCACTCTAAGGCTTTAGTTCACTCTTTAGTCACAAACTCCCCCTTAAGAGCCGAACATAAAAGAAGGAGAAAAAGAGAAAGGTGTGGTCAGATTTTGGAGGAGAAAAGCAAGAAGGAATTGTTGGATCCAAACTTGAGAATCATCTTCCAAGTTCTAGAGGTAAACCCTCTTAATCTCTTAAGTCTTCTACTAAGCTTTGGAGCAAGATCTTTAAATGTATTTCAAGCATTGGATGTAAGAGCATAAACTCATCTTCTCTCCTTTTCATGTAATGGTTTAAATAAGCTTAGTATGAGCTTGTATAAGGTGTAGTGAGCTTGATTTATGTGGTTGTGTATGTTTATGATTTTATGCTCTAGAAATTATGTACTAAGGGTGTATGCTCACCATATGCTTGTTATATGTCCCCACATACCCAAGAGGGATATGGAATGTATAGAAATAAGATTTGTGAGGTATGATGTGTAAGGGTTTTGAATAACCCCAAAAATCTCAACTTTGGTAGAAATTACCATTTGGATACATGTAAGTTGTTTGATGTGAATTGAATGTATGATAAGGAAAATGATAGGAAATACGCTGCATGCTTGTTGTAGGCTCACGGTTTTAACCGTTCGAGGTAGTGTGCATGTAATTTTGCGTACGAACCAACCGAAAGGGAAGCTACCAGGTTCGGACCAAAACAGGGCAGCAATCTGGAATCTAAATTTTGAGGCATTTAGAGGCCGAATTCGAAGAAAGTTAAAACATGAAAGTTGTAGAAAAAGGAAAATCCTAGGGGATATATTGGGCCGTTTTCAAAAATAAGGCTCCTACAGCCTCAGTTTTCATCAAAACCCGAGCATGGCCTGAGTAGACAAGTGTTCACGGCCAGGCAGATTCAACAAGGTAAATGGGTAAGTTAAGGACTAAACTGTGTTTCAAGTTAAACATGAAAGTTTTAGGAATTACTGAGATCCTCAACTTTTATGAAGAAGACTTTTTCAAATTTAAAACAAATTTTAAAGTAAAACTGAATCTTTAAAACGGGACAGGAAAACAAGAAGTTCTTGCACAGAATTTTCAAAGTAGTGCAGGATTATACAATTCCTACACATACACTAATAACTGAGATTATGGGACTGTTTTCAGAAATGGTCTTCAGAATTTTACAAGTTTTACTATCTTTTGTAAAAAGAATTAAATAAGGACTAACCTATAAGGTAAACATAGTAAGACACATAGTAATCGGAAAGGTTACTAAAATTTAATTGGACCAAGATAATAAAAAAGGATACTTATAGTAACCAAAAGGGTTACTAATTTTTATATGATAAGTTTTGGAATCAAGGTTACCTTTAGTAACCAAATTGAATATCAATTTTTAGTATGTGGTGGGACATATAACTAGGATTATGGATAAATGTTGGTTAGAATACCAATAATAAATATAATAAGTTATGGTAAAATAGGGTGATTCTTATCTTACGTCTTTTTGAAAACAGGTATATAAACTGTGTTGCGATCTGTTGAAGCATATAACTCAGATCTAGTAAAACCAGTACAACTTCGCCTACAGCATAAGCTATTTATTTTGTTACTTGCATGATTTGTTTAAAGCTTATGCAATGTTATGATATGATTTATGATTTATTGTGTGTGACATCATGAAGCATGTTCACTAATTTATATGGTAAGACTAAGACCAAAGTATGAAATGGTTTATTAAGTATATTTTAAGATGAGAATAAGTCTTAAGAAAATTAAAGTAAGTTGGCAAGCTTAGTTGCCTTATGTCGTACCGATCCGGACTAAGTCAGGTTTGGTCTATGGTTTGAGTTGGACTGGGCTGGCTGCCCCAACCACTTCATAGCTGCGCGCCACAGTACGTTCACTTATGTTAAGAAAGGGGCCCAATAATATGCTAACCTAAGAAAGCTGAATGAAGCATAATTGATTCATGCATGGTTTTATTATGAAATATTTTGCGGATAAATAGTTGTACTTGCTGAGCGAAAGCTCACGACTTACGTCTATGCTGTAGGTAAGCTCCCTACTGGCAGTGCTTGATGAGACGTGGAGCTGGGCAGGACTATCTATGAGATTACGGGCTGGGAACCACTATGCGTTTTGTTATAATATATGTATGCAGTTTTGTTATATAATAAGTTTCAGACTCAAGCGCTTGACTAAGTACTTATACATATGTATATAAGTATGTTTGTATGTAAGTGTATAAATTAAGTTGAAAAAAAAAAAACACTATATATTTATAGTCCGAATTTCCACTATTTAAGTAAGTAAAGTAATCATGTAAGTTATGTACAGTAACGGCCTAAGTAAGGTGGTCGTTACATTATACAGGGGCAAATTTTATTGAGGGATAGAGACGATATTTTTACTCTTAAATGTTGGATTTTAGTCATTGGAAAAGAGTATATCGAGATATGGACAAAGGTATTTCCTAGCTGTAGTGATTGTTGACCGTATATACATATGCTGTCACGTTTAGTTGTCGATCGTTCATCAAACATCATTTTGTAGCTACAGAGAGGCTCTTCAGAATATGAAGGGGTACCGTGCTTAGTCGAATCTGATCAATTAACAAGAAATTATGTTAATCCTGAACATGGATACTGAAATGAATATATACACGTATGAATAAGTATATATATGCATAATATATATATAAATACGAATATTTGATATCAGTTATTTTTTCTCAATTTATTTAGTGAAAAAAAAAAACAGTATACGTAGTATCATTTCAATTTGCTTTTGTCTTTTCCTCGAATTATATTCCTATATTGATCTGAATCTAATGTTGTGGTGGGACTTTATGCACATGGACACAAATTGTTGAAGTTCCTTGTTTATGTGTGTGACTCATGATTCGATCTACCACGTACTCTTTTTTCTTTTTGGTTTTTGCTCTTG
Source organism: Ficus religiosa (assembly GCA_024759925.1). Classification (NCBI taxonomy): domain Eukaryota; kingdom Viridiplantae; phylum Streptophyta; class Magnoliopsida; order Rosales; family Moraceae; genus Ficus; species Ficus religiosa. The sequence continues at coordinate 1,405 of JAFMPE010108251.1, read as the reverse complement.
CTGGCAATCATATATGTTTGAAGTGCAGAATCTTAAATAAATGTGTGTGTGTGTGTGTGTGTGTGTGTGTGTGTGTGTGTGTGTGTGTGTGTGTGTGTGTGTGTGTGTGTGTGTGT
>JAFMPE010108226.1:52325-79283 GCA_024759925.1 Ficus religiosa | reverse complement strand
CCCCGACCTCGGGCACCCCCCACCCCCAATGCCAACCCCCCCAAAGGGGGGGGCGGCTTCGACGAAGGTCGCACAAGGGGGCGTTGACTTCATGACACAGATTGAGGAAAGAAAAAAATTAAATTTGAAATAAAATAAAGGATTATGTGTATATGAGACTATATTAACATTAAATGCATCTTATTTTCTAATCGTTCATTTACTCACACAATCAATTTTAGCCATTGAATAGATCACAACTAGTAGTGCTCCTCATTGGAGCTCTACTACAGTTTCCCCCCTTTGACAATACTGCCACTGTTTATTTATTTACTTATTTTTATGTTTATGTTTATGAAAAAAAAAAAAACACAGAATAATCCGTTAAACTATTAAGCAAGAGAAAACAATTAATTTTTGCAATAATTAACATAACCATTATATGCCATGCAATTCATTAATGTCCCTATTTTGGTCGTTTCAATTTTTTTCTTTCTTGACTAGAAAAATAAAACCACAAACTTAATATACCCCCAAAAGGGCATTAAAATCAGCAACAAGAACAAATGAGTCATTTTAACAAATTTGAAATATTTTGGTAAAAAGCAAAAAATGGTTATAGATGACTTGGGGACTTGGGAGAGTTGGAATTTGGCATCTAGCTTGCTTTTTATTTTTGTTTGTTGGAAAAATGGTGTCATCTAGCAAATTACTCCATGCAAGCTAACCACTCCTCTCTTTGGATTCCCATGGCTTTTTTAGATTGACCATTATGCCCCTAATATGCCATGGAAAATTGTTGTTCTAAAATAGTTTTTCGAAAGATCGAAGAACAATACTTTATCGATATTGTACAATTTTGGATCATTGTGTCGTCATCAAGTCATTTAAATACGTATATATTTTTATTTTGATACAATCCAATTGTTTAAAATTGTATCGTAACGGTTGTCTACCACAGACCTCCAAACATCGGAATCGTATGTGTAAAAGATTATTGGTAAGGGCATTTATGTCAAATGAGAAGTAATACGAAAAAAAAAATTGTGATAAGATTCACGAAAACCGTACCAACAACGTTGGGTGCATGGGTGAGAAGTGGCAGAGAGAGAGGAAAAGTGCTGAAAGGGAAATAACTTCTTCTGTTTTTCTTACTTTCTTTTTTTTTTTTTTTTTTAAATAACAAAAATGAATTGAATAATAATTGTTGGAACATTGTGAATATTACGAAGAATGCCATCAGACTGCCTCGTCTGATGAGATTGACCGCTTCAGACGGTAGGATTTATTGCCAGACTTTGGAATTTTCTTCTGCCCTAGTCACTTACTTATTGCTCCTTTGGCCACCTTTTCTTTCTCTTTCTTTTCTCTTTTGTACTTCTTCTATGGTTTTTAAGGAGTAAAAATAAATAAACATTTTTCTCTGTATTGGGAAAGTTTAGTGGAGGCTTTCTGATGTGGAAAATAGGATCTACGTGGCCTTCTTGTATTGGTCTATCAAACTATGTGTGTACTTTGAAAGCACCACATGCCATCGATACCATTGCTAATAAAAAATAAACTCTACTAATAAATCTCGTAATAAATAATGTATAATACTATCGATGTCTTTTAATATTGTTCGCGATGATCACACGCCTAAAATGGGAATGCTAGACCGAAATGATCCAGGGAAATGCTGATTGTAGGGGGCATCTTTTTTTTTTTTTTTTTTTGGGTCAAGTTATGTTACAGTGACTTAATATAGCGAACATTCAAAGCAGGAGAGAAACATGACCAACTTTGATGGAAGAACAGTGAAGGTGGCAAGATATGGTTTAACAGATCGGGAAACTTGTTCTTGGACGTTAAAAGGCTAAGGTGATGGATGACCACAAGGTCATACAGTCTTTTTGACTCGAATTACGCCTCCGACACCGCGTTACGTTTTGCAATTTATTAGCAAGGAAGGCTTTTGCATGGATTGTGGCTTGCATTTGGTGTTTTATGACGTTACTTGTGATCTCTAATGTCCCATGTTCCTTTAGGGGGGTGAGAGTAGGGTGCTTATACGAAGTACCTGCCTTGGTTGAGAAGCTTTCCTTTCCTCATGCCATTTCTTGTTGAAGGCTTTGAACCATAGTTATATTTTGTATTAGGGTATCCAAATATTGTACAATGTGGTATTTTGGTTGGACTAGTCTAGAAATCTCGCCACCAATAAGAATCTACTCGGTAAAAGGAAAAGCATCATGATAATATATATTTAAATATCATTATATAACATGTCACAAAAATTTGACACTAGATCAATATTGCAAAAAAATAAATTAAATTTTGTGTCATATTGATAAATAAATAGCCCACTTTTGGCTCATAAGTTTCACTCCAATTAAACTGTACTTTTTCATCTCAATTTTTGTCTTTTTCTGAAAAGTCAACAAAATTTATAACTAATTTTTAAAAAGTCAACCGACTCAAATTTAAAAATTTCAACTCAGACCGTTTTACCAAATGCATATTTTTATGTCATATTGATTAATGGATAAAAAAAGGCTACTAGGTGGGTAACTTTCTCTCAGGGGAAAGAGCTAGACTATTGACGGAGTAGAGGATTCGATTGAGTCACTGGCCTTCAAGGAAAAGTGAGCTGCTAAGGTCCTACTTTCCTCCCTAGCCCATTTTGCATTGGTCCTTATAGACTCCAAACCTCCCCTTAAGTAGATTAAAAATAGAAAAATATTATGAAATATCAGTGATGTTCAACATCACACTAATAAAGAAATGGACACCGCTGTTGGGCCCCACGGTGTGGGATCCACCATCTATTAGTGAGTGATATTAAACATCATTGATATTCCCTAGCATTGTTCTTAAAAGTATATCCCAATTCCGATAAAAATGTATCCTTTAACATTATCCTATCAAATCATGACCCATTTCAAATTATCAAAGCGTGACTTGAGTACACGTGCTATCGTTCGATCCAAATCTCGATATGTGAATCGAGTTAGACCTAGTAAGTTTTTGAGCACTGACGCTTAACAAGCAACATCATCTGTTGCCTTCGTTACTACAACTCAAAATGATTTTTGAAATTTGAATTCAAGTTTAAAATTAAAAAAAATAAAAATGTGAAAAGGCTCTATCCTTTTTGTCATGGTACTTTAAATTTCTTTTTTTTTTTTTTTTTTTTTGGGTATTAGCTCAAGTGCCCCTTCAAAAAAACATACGCATCTCAAAAATTTCTCATACAAAATGAAAGTAATAAAATATGTATGGAATGACATTAGAGATGACAACACTACCAATTGGTCATCTTCAATCACGAATCATGAGTTTGATGCAGGGAATGGTGATTGTAACTCAACACCATGGGACAACATTTTGAATGGTCGAGTAATGTTAGAAGGAAATAATCTTGCACTAGACTGGGATATAATCATAAGAATCAAAAAGGAGAAAAACATTTTATTACGTATGTTTGGAGTCCTAAACGCGAGACTGAATACGTTAAGAACAACTCATACATCCATTAAACACCAAATTGAAGCAATTTAAATGCTTGAATTTGCCAAAAGAAAAGGAAAGCTAGTGGTCAAAAGAAGGAGATTACCTAACTCAATACTATGGGGGCAAAACAACAAAACCCCTACTTCTTTTTATTTTTATTTTTTGTAAACACAAAAAAGCATACACACACATTTTCTACGAGAGAAATCGATCATAGTGACTTTCAGGAGGAATAGTCAAATGAACCCATAAGTAAATCTCACTAAATTACAGCTTTTAATTACCAACTGGAAAAGAACTTTTTGATGCCCGAAATTTGATACGGCTTAGGTCTAACTCACATCTTGCAATGTGGGCCAAAAGCGGTACGTGGACCCAAGCCACATTTCGGGTATCTTTGAGTGGGCTGTGGTTTATAAGGTAAACGAACATGAACGGGCCAACTTATTCCGTCTAATTAGACTCTTGGCCGACTTGGGAGGCTTTGAGTTTATAAGTAATTAGAATAATATGGGTTGTGCAGAACCTTAGAAATAACCCAAATACTTAGCCCAATTCTCTTAGTCTAAATAAAGCTTAAATAGGCCCATAAACCCAATAAAAGCCAAAGAATATTCCTATAATATTCTCTCTCTCTTCTTTCAAAGGAGAAGTTCAAAGACTTGTTGCTCTAGGAATTAAATATTCACTCTTTAGGAAAGTCTTCCCCTACCGAAGCCTTTCTTCACCTCTAAAGCACTTTAAAATGTCCACTCGAGGTAGCAGAACAACCATTTAGCTATCTCCCTAGGCATCCATTACCAAGGTAGCCCCTTTTGACCAAGTTCAAATAGTTAGTGGAAGAGTTCTCCCGCCTTCTAAAACAGCCATTCCGAGAAAGATAAGGAAATAATGGCCAAAAAAACCCCCAACTAGAACCTCCAAGTGGAAAACATCCAAACTAAACTAGAAAAAATTTGGTTGCCATTAAATCCTCCTCCACCAATATATACCACACTATTCTCACCCCAAATGGACACCTTTAGCCTAAAACACTGCAAACAACTCCTCTTTCATCTCCACTTACGGCCAAGAGAGAATAGCTTTTCTACATCAAATAGCTCCCCCGACGAAAGCGCACCTGAAGTAGGAATCTATTCTCGAGCACATTGTATTTTCTACTTCACCAATCATCCCTGAGCACATCATCAGATCTCACATTCCCTCAACAGTTCTAACAACCATCCCCTTTACCTTTCACTCATCATTTTCGGCCAAGAGATGTGACCCTCTCTACCTGGCTACTTCTTGATGAAGGCGCACCTGAAATAGCGAACTATCATAACCACCATCACAAAAGTAGCATTTTCCTCACTAATTCATCATTTATAACAAATGGTTAAGAGAGGAAACCTTCTCCAGTACACCATAACTTCCGGCGACAACTCCAATGGCGGAGAACCTCTGGAATAGGCGTTCCAAAGTATACAACCACTTCAATGTCATTCATTCCTACTCTAGAACATACAACTGTCAGCCTCTTAAAAACTCTTAGAGACCATATGCCTCACATTTCATTTACCATTCATGGCCAAAAGGGAGGGCGCTCTCTAACTAGATCATTCTAGTGACGGCAAAACACCTAAAGTTTAAAGCCACCCTTAGGCGTTCTACATTTCAGACCTCACTCACTACTTATATTAAGCATCAAACAAACCTTCTATTCACCAAAAATATCCCTTCATAAACTATTCATGTTCCTCTCCCACACCATATAGTCATTTCAAGATCCCCTTTATGAGAAGTCTTCGTTCACACAAGGCCGGAATCACAGCGGGTGTCGCCTTTGGAACAGTCTTTCTCGGGGTCATCGGGTTTAGCTTGTGCCAGTCGAGGCCAACATTATGTTTTGCAGGACAAAGCACCATGGGCACACCTACTGATTGTGTAGGTGTTTGACCTCCTGATGTAGCTCGTGGTACCTTCAGCGGCACATTCCCTCGACGCCAACTAAAGGCCAGTTAGACCAACCGAATGAGGCCATGAACACCTACCCTCCACGTCAGCATGGCCACCACAAAAGATGTGAAAAAGCTTTCCTTCGGTTCACATTGAATGTAGGTGGCCGTGCTGGCATGGTCAGGGATGATTGGTGAGGTAGAAAATACAATGTACTCGAGAATCGATTCCTAGTAAGTTTACATAGTAAGTTTCCTTTTAGTGTTGTCATTGATTGTATTTCATTACCATGCACTTCACATGTTTCTAGTCAGCAAATGATATGAATTTTGGATAAAAATCTAAAATGCTCTAGAACGTCTTTGTTGGCCATCCTTTACTCTCACAACATCTAGGGTTCTTAAATAATGTGATATTTCACATTGGGTAAATTCTAAGTCCTTCCTCCTATTACTAATGCTATGTTTGTTAGGTTAGAAAAAAGGAAGGAAGGAAATCAGGGACAGAGCCGGGAATTTAGGTTAGTGGGGGCTATTAACGAAAACAAAAGATCAACAAAAATTAATTACATTAATGTATTACAATCGTCCTCGATGGGTTTTCATTCATTGAAAATGTTGTATCTTATCTTGATTATCAATGTTATTGAAGATATCTTTCTCAATGTACAAAAGTAAATTATCTTATCTTGATTATCAATGTTATTGAAGATATCTTTCTCAATGTACAAAAGTAAATTATCATTCATAAATTGATCTCCCATTCTACTGCGTAGCCAATTCTTCACAAAATTTATAACATAAAATACTGCTGCCATTTTTCCCTCTTTTTTTTTTTTTTTTTTGATGATCTTGATGGTGATTTGTGGGTAGTGTAAACAATAAAAAAAAATAATTAAATAATTACGGAGAAAGTGAGGGGTTGTCATGGGAAGGGGGTTAAATTAGGGTATATATCTATATTTAATTTTTGCCTTAATTTATTTGTAAATGAGACCTTGGACTACTTAAACATAATGGGCTTTGTAACTTCGATTGGGGCTGATATGTTGATGAAGGCTGAACAAAATGGGCTTCATAACTTCAATTTTGTTGACATGTTATATCAGTATAAAATCATACCTATTTACATATGGTTTTCAAAATAATAAGACAAGTAAGTAGGGGCTTAAGCCCCCCAGCTCACACGTTCCCTCCGTCCATGAAGGAAATGGGATGAGGGAAAAAATAGAGGGAAGTTGGTGAAATTGGTTATTTAGTAAGAAGAAAAAGTGAAGGGAATGGAAAATAGGATGCAAAAAAATTGTGGTGGAATCTATTTTTTTATCCCGTCTAAAAGTGGGAGGAAAATTAAATGCCATCCAATAATTACTAAAATTATTTTTTTTATCCATGATTTTAAAGTAAAGTAACATATATAGATAATAAAATAGTAATTACAGAACCTTTTTTATTTATTTTTCCTTCCGTGATACCAAACACCAATAAACCATAAAGGAAAAACAAAATCTTTCGTCTCCCTCTTATTTTCTTTCACTTCCATTTTTTTCTTTCCCTCTTGTTTTCTTTCTTTCTTACCAAACATAGGCTAAGACTACAAAATGTTTTAGATTGCTGTGTGGATTGTGATACTTATGATATATGTAAATGTATATACATATCAAGGGTGCTCATGATTTAATTAAGAATATAAACCATTGTTCTTTCCCCCCCCCCCCCCCCCCCCCTTCTTCTTATTATTCAGATGCTAAGGCACGTTTTCTGAAAAATGCAAAAGCAATGGTCAATGTTAAACTCTTTGGTGGCATTTGTTCTGATTCTAATAACTAAGATGACATGTTGTTCATGGATTTAAAGAGAAAATTCAAGTTTTTATGAGAAAAACATTTAGGAAAAATTTGAATTGTGGATTTAAATTTATTTGCCAAAGGGAGAGAAAATAAGAATAATCATCAGGTTATCAACAAAAGAGGGAGAAAATAGCACGTTACACAACTGTTTAATAGCTTGGTGGAATGGAATGGGCCAGATAAACGAACGGCCCAAATTTGGGAGATGTTTCAGATGAGGCCCAAGATTTCAGGTCCAAGCAAGTCTTGGATAAGCACGTGCAAATGTAGGCCAACACGTGCCGATCAAATTTTCTCTATGAAAGTCATCCAAATGGCGACTTTTTTAATTTAATTTATTTTTAATTATTCATCGAGGTAGCATCAATTCATTCTTCTTGACTAATATGATACAAATTTTAGCTTTATTTTTATATTATATTGATCTAGTGTTAAATTCTTTTGATAATCATTTTTAAGTTTTTCTTTGAAAAAAAATTTTTTTAAGTCTCATCTTATATATATTTTAACGAGAATTTATTTAATCTTTTCAATTTGTAGAAGGTCATCTTATTTTTTTAAAACAAAAATAAATGAAGGAGAATTTATTCATCCAAAAAACAAAAAGCAAAACCAATGAACTTACATTAGCCTTTGCAAATAAATAAATCTTTTTTTTTTGTCCCTCAAGAAAAAATATATATATATATATATTGGAAAATAGAAGTTGTAATCGATCTTAGAATTTTATAAGAAAAGACCAGTGAAGAGCATGTGCTATGATAGGGGTGGTAATTTGCATCACGTGTCGGGTTCACGTCGTGTTAGAGTCGTGTCGATTTTTTTCTTCCTCGACCCGAACACTTCCCCGACCTGAACATGACCTGTGACACGAAAACGACTTCAAACCGCGACACAAACACGACATGAATTCGTCACGGGTTGACACGGCACGAACCGAAATTGACCCGTAACCCGAAATTGACCCGCGACACGAAATTAAACCCGAAATTGACGCACAAAAAAAAAAACGGGTCGTGTTTGGATTTTACGGGTTCAACCGAGCACGACCCTTTTTTTCTCGTGTCAATTTCGGATGATCCGAATTTGACCCGACCCCTATTTTTCCCAACCCCAAATCTGCGAAATTCGTGTCATTTTCAAATCATATCGTCGTATCGTGACCCGTATTGCCACCCCTAGCTATGCACATGCGGGATAAATATGAAAAAATTTATCTAACTTGGGAAAAATTAAAATAATAAGTAAAAAAAATATAAACATAAAAATATCAAAGAAAAAGTTAAGGAAGAAAAAACTAAAAAGATAAAAGGACTAAAATGAAAGAAATTATCCACATGAAAAAGTATTAAAATGAAAAATAAGTTGGGCAAAAAAAAATGGAAAAAAAGGATTAAAATGGAAAAAAAAAATTAGGCCAAAGAAAAAGTCCAAAAAGAAAATAAAACAATTACTAAAATGAAAAAAAGGGCTAGAAAAAAAGTCCGAAAAGAAAATAAAAAGGACTAAATTGAAAAAAAATAAATAAATCCTAAACGAAAATTTAAAAAGGGACAATAATAAAAAAAAAATTGGGCTAAAAAAATGGAGGATAAAAAATAAATAAAAAAATTTTTCTTCCGAAAAGAAAATAAAAAAAAGACTGAAAAGAAAAGAAAAGAGGACTAAATTGAAAAAAAAAAAAAAAAAGATCCTAAAATAAAATTTAAAAAATGACTAAAAAAAATTTTGGGCCCAAAAAAGAAAAAAAAACAGAGGACCAAAAAAATGAATACAAAACTTCTTGCTACAGTATACGTATAATGTATAGATGTATAGATAATCAAGGTGTTATTTTTTTTTTCCAAAAAAAATAATCTTTGAAATGAAATCCATCGTCTAAAAATAACTAATCATTAAGCTTCGAATTATGACTGGTTGGCAGCAACTAGGCGTTTCATTACTATTATTCCCCATTAAGATATTCCTCTTATATTTGCCTCCCTGTAATAACCATTTTTTTCTTTTAAAATTAATTAATTAAGAGAAAGCAACTTTCTTAAAAAAAAAAAAAAAGAGTGAGAGAGAGAGAAAGAATTCTAAACGCTTATAATTCTCTCCAGTAACAATCCAAACGCAATTCACTCCCAAAAGATCAAGGAAGGTGAATTTACAAATCTACCCCAAAAATCACAAAACCCGTCACCAAGTGCATCAGCAAGCGCGTTGCTCTTTTCGTCGCGGGGCTCCAAACTACCGACTCCGCTAAGCCATTAAATCAAAAGCCAAGACCATTTTCGTCATTTCGGACCCAAAGTCATACCAAACTGTTCGTACCGGAATTGCCACGTGGCAGCGATCGGGCGCGGTTCCCGCCAGCGAGGGAGAGAAGAAACACACAAGGAAACACAAACAAGAGAGAAATGGAAACAGCGGAGAGCCAATAGAAGAAGAGCTCGCGGATCGGTGACGTGGCAGGGTGAGATATTTTTGCGTTTGAAATCCCGCCTAAACCCAGAGTTTCAATTCCGGGTTCTAAAATAGGCCCCTTTGGTTATTTCTAATTTTTTCGGAAGGTCCTTTCTTCGCAGCACAACATATACACGCACACCAACACAACACGAATTACACAATACCAAACCAAAGCATTTCTCTCTTTCTCTCTCTGTCTCAACAGTTTCTCTCTCTTCTTTTTCCTCTCTCGTTTTCTTCTTCTTCTTCTCTCGCTAACCCTAGGTAAACTCGGGACGCTTCTACGCGCTGACTCGCTGAGTTCCCTCCATTTTCGGCCGATTCTCACCGCTTTTCGGCGTTTTCTCTGCAGGTTTCGCCATGAAAGGGGGTAAATCGAAGGTTGCTCCCGGTAGGACTGATCCCAAGTGAGTTTAATTTTCTTCTTCCTTTTTTTTTTTTTTTTAAATTTGATTTGCTGCAAATCGGTCCTTGGTGAGACTGTTTAGATCTGGAATCTATTCATTTTTTAAAAAAACTTTTTCGATTTATTTTTGGAATTTTCTAGGCTGAGAAGCAAGGCTGCTGGAGCCGGGAAGAAGCCAGCCAAGAAGGCTGGAAAGGATCCAAATAAGCCAAAGAGGCCTGCCAGTGCCTTCTTCGTTTTCATGTACGATTTCGGTTTATTTATTTATTTTTTTATTATTATTATTTTGTCTTCTCAGATCCGTTTCTCTGTCTCTTTTTTGTTTTTTGTTTTGTTTTGTTTTGTTTTTTTTTTTTTCATGGAGTTTGGTTTCTGATCACGTTCTTTTGATGAATATAGGGAGGAGTTCAGAGAAAAATACAAGAAGGAACATCCTAACAACAAATCTGTCGCAGCTGTAAGCGAATCTGATCATCCTCTCGGATCTGACATGTATTTATTATGAGCGAGCAGCCAGCATAGTTATTGTTTTGTTAAATCTTCTCTCTGAAAAATTGAATCAGGTCGGCAAAGCTGGTGGTGACAAATGGAAATCCATGTCTGACGCTGTGAGTATCAGATTTTATCAAAAATTTTTCTCTATCTTTTCAATTATTTTGCGTGTTTTGGAACTGAATTTTTGTTTTTGTTTTTGTTTTTGTTTTTTTTTAACAATGCAAATTCGACTACAAAAATTCCAGGAGAAAGCTCCTTTTGTAGCGAAAGCAGAGAAAAGGAAGTCTGAGTACAACAAGAACATGCTGGCTTACAACAAGAGACTGGTAATTTAATCTTTAATTTCTTGTTCTTCTTGTTGTTTCGTGGATTTTGAGAGATTCTGATCCAGAAAATTGTGCGTGAATTCTGGTTGGTGTTGACCCAAAAAAAAAAAAATCTAGGCTGAGGGAGGAAATGGAGCGGACGAAGAGGAGTCCGACAAGTCAAAGTCAGAGGTGAATGATGATGATGAAGACGAGGACGAGAGCGGAGAGGTTACCCCCTCCCCCCTGGCCCTCAGTTGTTGACCAGACGTTGACTTTTTGTGAAGTTAGTTAATTACTTTCCTTCTGGTTTACAGTTAGAACTTACATTTCCATTTGTGATTTTTCTTTTGTAGGATGACGATGATGATGAGTAGAGAGAGAGATGAAGAGAGAGAGAGATGGAGCAGTTTGTGTAGCATCCGTCAATTTGCTTAGAACTGAAGAAACCATAATGAACGGACCGACCGACCTTACCTTACCTTCATTTTCAGATTTTAATGTCCTCTTTTGATAAATAGCTGCTTATTTTCTTAGGGCTTTAGACTTTTTTAGGGGAACAAACGAAAAGAAAAGGGGATCAGCTTTCAGCTTCTGCTGATTCCTTTATGGTTCTGTACTTAAAATCTCTGTATTTTTTTTTTCAACCTTTAATGATGATTCAGTTAATGTGGTGTTACATTCCCATTTCTCTTGCTCATCTTTTATCTTCTTTTGCTTCACTTTTTGTTCAATTCATTATCAATTGTTCAATGCTTATGCTACATTTAAACTCTGTAATATATACATATACACAAAGAATGTTGCACAATACAATGAACCGAAAGGTCTCTTGACCGGATTATACAGTTTAGTTTTTGTTGAATGTTTTCGGCTGCATCTTGGGCCTGCGAGATTGGCAGATGTTTTTGTTGAAATGAGATGGTTGATGGGGCATTGATTGACTATTGGGGGTGAAACTTGAAAGTTAAAAGAGGTACTTTGGATTTTGGAGTTCCCATATCTGCCAGAGGCCTGCATGGCTGTAGGCGAACTAGACAGAAACAAAAAGGGCAAGTCAATGAGGATTAAAGAAAGAGGGGCAAATCGTCAAGCCGTTTTTTTTTTTTATTGAAGGTCAAGGATGTTGGGTGATGGAAACCAAAATATTATTATTAAAGAAAAGTTTACTTGTGTGATATATTAAAGAAAAAATGGAGAAGAAAAAGGCCTGGAGGAAGAAAAGCCAATGGTAATGCAAAGCTATGAGAAAAAAGTGAAAGGCCAAAGGCTGTCTAAATTCTTGTAGCAAGTAAAATGAAAGATATTGGAGATTTCTTATGGGTGGCTCAACTCAATTGGTCAATCGATCGGAGCATGTTTGATACTTTAGCTCTTACCGTAACACATGAAGGATAACACCGTATTTGACTTTTTGTGTTGTTTTGTTTTGTTTTTTTTTTCCTTGTTTAAATGTATTTCTCATGACAAATTCATGGAAACTAACCAGGGGGATCAAATGGGACTAAAAATGAGTGGTTTATTTGTTTAATTTTTTTTAAGGCGTTGATTCTCCATTTGAAATCTCTTATCACTGGAACACCATGGCGTCGAATGGTTGGTTTTCTGATATACAAATGAAATTCCTTCCCGAGGAATGGAGGATGTATGCAAACGACATGTCGTTTAACCATTGGGAAACCCGAGTGTCGTTTTTGGTTACTAAGGCGGCTAGTCTTCTTAACTTGAAGCATTCTGAACAAGCAGAAAGAACAGGAACACCCAAGGGAGCTTGAGAGAGATGGCAGTAGCAGGTACCGGAAAATGCTTTCTGGTCACAGGCCCTCCTGTAAGTTAATCTTGTCTGGTCTAATGAAAGCAATTCTCTTATTTCTTTTTCTTTTTCAAATAATTTTTTAATGGGAACCTTCAAAAACGAAAATCCATATTGGTGGAACAGGGCGTGGGTAAAACCACACTGATAATTAGAGCGCTTGAGAGCCTCAAGGCCTCCAATCCCGACTTCAAGCTTCAGGGTTTCTACACTCGTACGTGTATATAAATATATATTTAAATCATATATAACCCTCTTCAAGCATGAATATATATACATATATAAATATATATATATATATATATATGTAGGTATATGAATGGGTGTTCTGTGTTAGGGGAGATAAGAGAAGGAAGTGAAAGAGTTGGGTTCGAAGTTGTCACCTTTGACGGCCGAAAAGCTCCTCTGGCTACCACCTCTTCTAGCTCTAGGTGGGTTTGGGTTTTCCTTAATTTCCTCTAAAGAGAAGCCATGTCGTTTCTTTACTTCTGTTTGTGGTTGTTTCTCAACCGTTGGGCAAGAGCTCATTATCGTGTTTGAATCTGTCATTGGCTTTTTCACTCCTTGCATCACAGTTAACAGTCAATTTATGTTGTTGTGAGAATTATCTTATGCAGCTAATGCCATGTTTTTGTGTGGCAGCCCAGCGTGTTTCAGATGGCCAACTGTGGGGAAGTACAAAGTGGATGTTGCGTCGTTCGAGTCCTTGGCACTGCCTGAATTACAGGTGCTCTGAATTTTCGATGATTCGCTGGCTATTGCTCTTTGTTGCTTGGAACATGTTCAAACAAATTTTGTTGTGTCTCTTTAATGCAATACTTGCGAAAGGGTCGAGATAAACAATTTGCTGGTATTCATGTGTGAAATTTGTTGAGTTTTGTAGAATGAGAATAACTTGGGGTCTTGGGAGTTCTTAAGAGAGAATAGTTCGGAAGCTGATCGATTCCAAGTGTGTTCTAAAAATTTCTGGTGACTAGTGATTTCTAGTCCTGGGGACGTTCGAGTTCGGTTCAATGGCCCGAATCTTGTTAAATTGCTGTGTTTATTGTTCTTTGTGCTTTCTTGGATTGTTTAGTGTTTGATTGGTTAAAGTTCTTTTTGCATGGGGTTAGTTTGTTACTTGTGGTTCTTGATCTGGGACTGATTTGGTATGATTAACCAACAATCTGGTTAGTCATTTGAGGTCGATTTGATTGCTTTTTGGGTGCACGTAATCATTTACTATTCTCTGTTTTCATTTTTCAAAAATTGTTATTTAAAAGCTATGGTATGATATGCATTTCAGCTGAGAGAAGATACTGATCTCTTCATCATCGATGAAGTTGGTAAGATGGAGTTGTACAGTTCATCGTTTTTCCCTGCTGTTCTAAAGGTTCTGGAATCAAATATCCCAATTTTGGCCTCTGTACCGATTCCAAAGTCCGGTCGGGATATACCTGGAGGTACATTGTCTCCACGCATCCATTTTATGTTACAAAAGCATTTGGTGTCTATTAAGCCTTCAAATGAAAAAGGCTTCCGGTGCTGGATTCTAGGGGTTTCAAATAATGCTATAGACTTTTGCTAATTTTCATTTTGTATTGGATTTGCAAATGATCACAAGCGTTGAACTTCTGTAGTTGCTAGATTGAAGAATCATCCCGGAGCGTCTATTTTTACACTGACCACAAGCAACAGGGATGGTGTCAAGGACCAGATATACTCGCAGTTGATAGACTTGCTGAGAAAAAAATAGGTGGTGCAGAGTGGCTGTACTTGCTTGTTCCCGATTTCTGGTGTTCGACATTAGACTCGATGCTTAAGATGCATTTTGTTAAGATTTTGTATGACATGGAGATTTCTCTTCTCTTACGGCTTTGGCTTTAAAACTTCCACATTTGCTCTCTTTTCATTACAACTTCTCCCAAGGGAATCAGGATCTTTCTATAAGCTTGTTTCCGGAACTTTAAAAAAATAAAAACAAGAAGAAAAAGGACACAACAGTCTATGTTTTTGCCATTTACATGAAGAGTTGTACAATATTTGTGTAAAAGAATTAAAAGGTTGATAAAAACCGATATATATGTGTATAAATATATATATATATATATATATTTCCAAATTATGATATAAATACCGAAAAGGATTATGAAGCTCTTCTATTCTGTTCGATTTGCAGCACTTGATTTGCCAATGACGAGAACGATTTAGCCGTGTCTTGCATCTCTGTAGCCCTCAGGTTGATCCCCTGTCCAATTCAGGACACCAACTTACAACATTACAAAATTATAGAACACTGAAGCAATGACTTTTCCTCAAATACAAAATGTACCGCGTTCATTTTATTGTCTGAATACATAATCTGATTTCTAATTTTCTTAATTAAATAACCATCTGATTTCTAATTTTCTTTTACAAGCCAACCCCGAGATTGGAAAATTGAAGTTTATAACAGAGGTCTAGCAATTCGATTATGTGGGATAACGGAAAGTTAAATGTACCTGGAATTTTTTCACGTTATCTTGCAGCTTGCTTTCGGCTATTTTAGCAACACTTGTTTCCTGTAGCCATGTTCATTTGGATGATTTAGATGTAATAGCTCATGGTTGTTGAACATATCAGATGATGCTGAATAGGATGCATACTTACATTAGCATTGGAAAATCCGTATTTCTTCTTTATTTGATCAACTGTACCAGGCTTCTCATCTTGCGGTTCTTCCTTGGTTGAGCTCTTCTCATTCTTTGGTTTCATTTGTTTTAGTTTACCTGTATTTCGAAAAATTAAAAATCTATTAAAATGGGATTATAAAATTCGACTAGGAAATATAACACATACAAATCTACCTTATATTGTACTGACCTTTTAAAACCTGAAATTTGTTTGCCAGGTTCTGTTTATTTAGAGCAGCAGCCAACATGTTCTGTTCCTTGGGTTTTTTGGTAGCAGCGTCGATGTCGATGTCGATATCGATATCATCTTCAAAGACAGGGAAGTCATGTTACGAGCACTATCAAAGAAAGAAGAAAACAGAATTTGGTGCAAAAAGAAAAATTTCCGTGGGAGGCAACTAGGTGAACATGCAATCTTTGAAGTAGTTCGTAAATCACGTAATAACAACTAATGAGAAAATATGTTATGCTCGTGAAATTAAGATACCTATGTCCAATTCAACTTCTCCTTCCTCGTCCCTGGCCTTATTATCTGTATCCTCGGCATTAACCGGAAAGTTGGCAATTGAGAAGATAGTTTCAAGCTCTTTAAAACTTTTCCTTGCATCTTCTGTTTCCATGTGATCAGGAACCGGCTTCGATTTACTACCGGTAATGTCTTTGATGACCGAGCTAAATATACCCTGGAATCGGAGATCAAAAAGGATGGTAAAAACTTCAGTTTCACAACCACGAGGTTGTCAGCGGCGTTGGACCAAGGCCGATTGATGTGCTTTTAGAAGAAGCATTACTTTTACCATAACCAAAGTTGAAATAATTATGGAAACTGATTGGACTTAAAAGCAATGCACCGGATTACGTACCTTCTTCTTTTCCTTGTGGATGACGGGTCCTGCAGATTCAAGCCCTTCTTGTGGAAAAACCAGATCCTTCCTATAGACTTGGCTAGCAGACTCCAAATGCCTAAAATGAGGAAATCGAAAGTTATCGAAGTGGGAATAGTGGTGTAATATTTGTAGCGCCTGAAGAGTAGAAATTAGTATAAATAAGCACCTGAAGATTTGCTTGTGGGACAAAACTGAGACTACAAATATCTCCTGATCTCCATTCACCTTCATGGAGGAGCATAAAGTATTTAAAACGGAATGAATTCGCTAAAAAAGAAAATACTGAACTAGTGAAAACCATAAAGCCGTACCATAACAATGTCTCCTTGTGAGGAGGAGCATATAGAAGTGTTGGATTGTGAGTTTGGTTTCGGAGTAGAATATGCGAAACCTCTTATCCAAGTCTCCTTTAGTAGTGTCAACTCCGGCAACGACCTAAAGTTTCACAAACAAGCGTCGAGAAACAAAGACTTCTTATTCTCCGATTTAAAATACTCGTCAAAATTTTGAAAGACATGAAAGAAAGTCCTTGTATTTTCTGCATGGTGCCTAATAATTCTTTTTTTTTTTTTTTTTAAATGAAACGCATAGGAAATATAGTGATACAAAAACATCTACCGAATCCGTCGGAGGATCAAAGTTCATAGGAAACGAAAAACGACCTTCCAAAGAATGACTAGACTAGTTCGGCCACTTGAATCCCTTCCCACTTTGAACCTCAATTTTACAGGACCTTTTCGTTTCGTAATCTTTATTCATGTGATGAATCATAATTTAATTCAGTTATATGGATTTTTGGACGCTCAGAAATATAGAGAAGGAAAATGATCACCTTATCTCAACTCTTCCGTTAGTAAAAAGGAGTGCAAGGGCGGCAACTTCGGAGGAAGTGTAGAATGCGGATGCCCAACAACAAGAGGTTTGGAACTTCTTCTTGCAAATGACCTTCTTAACTCCCTGGGAACCAAAGCACCATGGAAATGAAATGAAACAGATCAGCTGATGAAGTCATTTCAAAATTCGTCGAGTTTTCTAAGTAAATAAAACCACTATTAACCTGAATGACATGCGTGAAGGAATACAAATACAAGGCTTTCTCAGAACAAAGCAATAGTAACGATTGCTTTGGCATGGCATCGCCGGAAGCATTCCCTTTACCTGAAGTGTCTTGCTCATCTGTTTAACGTTTAAACATGTTTACGTGATCAGATTATTTAATGTTTGCCAAAAATCATAATTTAGGAGTTGGAGAATCACAGTAACCAAACTTTAAGTTGAGCTAAAATTTTCATGGGAAGTCAGTCACAAAATCTCTCGTTTCATTTAAGTGAACTACAATGTTTAACCTTGTATTCTTAGTGATCACCACAATATCCTTTCACATTGCCAATCCCTTACAAATTTCACCCTCAGTGTGACAATCGTTCAAAGTTAAGGACGAATATTGCCTTAACAAGGCAAGGGATATTTTTACCATACAGTTTCCCCTATTTTGAAATGGTCGGTAATCAAATAAAAGTGAAATACGTGACTTACTGAAAACATGCATGAATAGAGCTTTATAAGGCTTCTTGGGATGAACAGTGGTAGAGCTTAGTTTATTTCCGGTGTCGCTATCCAAAGCCAAAACAGATGAATCTTTGGTCCCAACTGCTAAGACATTCTTCTCAAAACCATGCAAACTGCAGCTCTGGAACTGCAGCGAGATGATTCCGGTACACAGTTCACTCTCAATATGTTGCTGATATAATAGATTGGGACCTTCTATGTCAACAACTGCAACCTGTTTGGGAAATAATCAGTTGATGAAGATCATATGGCAAGAAGACCAGCATTGATACGAAATGGGAAAAAAGAAACAATAAAAAGTAGCTCACATAGCCTTGATCGGAGCCAACCGCAAGATGTTTCGAGTTCTGGCTTATATTAATACAAAGTATAGCACCATTAATCTTAATGAGCTTGATGCTGTCAATAATGTGACTGTTTCCTTTCTTGGTACTTCCTGCTATGAGAAAATATTTACGAGTTTACATTTGCTAATCAGTAAACTAATTATACAATAATGGACTGTAGACTTTGTGATTAAGTCAGTTGAGATAGTACCTTGAAGAGACAAGAAACTGTTTTCTGTACCATATGGCTCGGGTTTGAGTTTATAAATGCGAACCTGCGGTTTTAGAAAGTTGTGAAAAACACAACACGACACCGTTCTAACAGAGCAAAAGGATCATACTTCAACTCGTATGCAAAGAATGAAAAATGAATTTACCGTTCCACTCTGGTCTCCTGAAACAAGAAGCTGAGCGTTGCGGTCGAAAAACAATGCTGTGACTGCTATGCCACTCAAGGAGGTATCGTCTTCGCTCTGCATTGAAAATTCAGAAACCGAGTAGAGCATCACATCAAACACATTTTACAATCAACTTCCAGAATGTTATCCGAAAACATCCTAAGTAGTCTTATAATGCTACTGAGCTCTTTGGTGACAATCACAGTGACATTTCACTCCAAAAATTATTTAAAAAAAAAAAAATCATTGTAGACAAAGTATGTTCATCTTGTCCCTTTTCGGTTTCTTCTTCCCTCTTGTTGGGGGGTAATTTCCTTCAAATCTTTTAGTTGACAAGATGGAAACATAACATAAACGATTACATAGGAAGGAATTGTTACCTGTTGCTTTAGTGAGAGTACTGGGATAAAAATTGGGGAAGACACATCCCAAAAAGCTATGGCTCCGTTGCTGTGTCCGGTTATGTACAAGTTCCTAACCTTGGAAAATCCATTAAATTGAGTCGATCCGTCTTTTGTTTTGTTTTCGAAGGAAAATATATGAGGAAAATCTTTTGCCAGCGTAACATAGTTCTGCAATATCAAAAATAATAATCATTTCGTGGGCTCATGTTAAAAGCTTAAATTCGTTTTAATGCATACTAGGCTTCAGTTGCACTACCTCAACTCCAAACTCTAAACAAGGATTATCAGTTATAAATTTGGCTGCAGTAATGCTTGAATCAACAAAAGGCAACTTCACCATAACCTCCTTTGGAAGAGACTGGTGGGACCGAGATTGGCATTGTAGGAGGTATTTCTCAATCGAGCAATCATCAAAGGCATAAATATGCCCAGATTTCCCAACCAAAAGGAAACAATCTTGTCCATGTTTGCCTTGCTCACTCGAACCTGATATGATCTCCATGTCACTACAAGGCTCGGGCAAATGTAGCCCGAGTTTGACCGTGCGGGATTCGGTATGCTCGTTTAGTAGAACCACCTGTTTCATCAAACTTGGATATATTTCATTTTACTCAGACAAAGAGTTCAATTAAGAAAGTAAGTAATAGAAAAGTAATGCTAGATACCAACTCATGTGGCAGGATATATATGCAACTTTTTAATATGAAAAAATTTTCAAATGCATACGAAGATAAGAATGCAACTCACATGTCATGTCAATTGATATTAAAAAGTTGGGACCTCTAGTATTATTCTTACGAAAATACATCTACCTGCGGCAAGTTTTCAGACTCGAAGTTGGAGGCACCCATGACATATAGTCGACTCGCCTTCCCATCAGCATAGGCCCATTTCAATGATGCTATAGGAATTTTGTTCAGCTTATAACCAACATTGAGTTTGCATATCGGAGTATTTTGAGTGGGACAGTCTGATGCTAATCCACCTCTTGAATTTGGGACGGAAGGAATACCCCAGATGAAGATCTCCCCATTGTTGTAACCGACAACAACTCTAGTCCCGAAAGGGCATGCCCAACATGCGGATGTCACTTTGGTTGCTTCATGGTGTAGCGATTGCAACACGTTCCCGTTGCCACCGGTAGTGAAAATGGATTTGCTTTCTCGGATGTCCCAAAGAGTTGTTAAGCCATCTCTAAATATTATCAGAACTCTGCAATGAAACAAGTAATTTCAACGAAAAGAAGGATTCCGTCATCACAAGACAGAAAAGAAATACCAACAGACAAGGCCAACAAGGTCTTATCGACAGTGTACCTCTTACTTTCAGCCATCGGTTGAGGCAGAATATGTGTCACCGCATTCTCAGCAGAAACCTCGGTTGAATTCCCTAAACGACATGATTTGAATACATTAAGCATTGTGACACGTAAAGCGTTAAAACAACAGAATCCGAGAAGCTATCTGTCTTACCATGAGAAACTGTATAGGGTATGTTGTAGTTCGTCTGTACTATATGGCATAGTTCTTTCTCAAGTTTCAAAACCGAAACATTCCCAACAGAATCTCCAATATACCTGCAAAAATACAAATCGAAAGACTCGCATGTTTGTTCAAATGATGCATATATTCATCTTCTGTATATCTCATTAACACACTCACATATAGGGACTTTGCTGCATAATTGTAAAAGAGGTGATCTCTTGTTGAAATGCATGCGCATGAGACAATACTTTGTTCTCTACGTCCCAAACCTGTGTTTAAGATGAAAAATTACTTCCACAATAATTGTTTGAAAGAGCATATTTAAATTAAGTTAGGAGATTAAAAACTTGCCTCAATGCAGTTCTTGGTTGTTACATTCACAAGGACGCCTTGGTTATGAAAGAACTGAGTATGCAAAATAGCCTCGTAAATGATGATATATCACGACATGTGTGTCAGTAAAATAAAACTGCCATGTAGCATAATGTTTGACCATGCAGAGCGGCAGTTTTGTTGTATTAATAAATATGTGACGATTGCCTCACCAATGGTGATCATAGTAGTTTTCCTACGTGTATCGAACAAGAAATAAGCAGAGTGAAAATATAAATGTAAAATGAAAAACCTGGAGAAACTTGGTTGGCTCTGCTTCCTTGGATTGAAGTAGAGCTTGAGTTTTGTCTCTTCCAAATAACTTAATACGGCCATCCCTGAAAATTTTATTTAATTTGTAGACACATAATAATAAGACACAAAATGTCAAAGAAATTTTAATGAAAAAATATGTATATATATGTGTCTATATATATATATATATAATGAAGTGAAATAGAGGGTGAAGTTATTACAGAGTAGAAATGGCGAGTATTTTTTGAAGAGGGTCATAAGCAAACATGTTAGAGCCACATGGGATGCCATGATGAAAGACAAGTCGTGGCTCCACATCACTTTCCTTCACATTGTCACTATTATTACCTCCACTCTGCACATCCAAATTCAAGTTATATTCAAAAAAGTGACTTTCAATATTTTTTATATGCATTTGCAAGAAACATTATAAAAAATAAAAAATAATGCTGGAAAATCGCAATTTTATCTCATTGTTGTATAATTACATGAGTTGGAATTATATATTGAGAAAATGTTTCGTATTTGATCTAATCCCTTCGAGTTATTTAAAACTATTCTTATAATTATCAAATTAATTAATATTAAAAAGTTACATTAATTAGTAGAAAATTGCAACTCAATTGTCACCTAAATTGATACCGAAAGTTTAGATAAAAAAGAAATTTTAGACTAATAAACAAAATGTATTCACATGAGGATTAGTTGCCAATTACTCTCGGCAAAAGTTGGATATTTCTTTTCTTTTTCATTATTCTTACCGTAATATATATATATATATATATATATATCCTTTGCTTCATTTTTTGTCTCTTTTTCAGCACATGACTTTGAAACTAAAATTTAAAAAAAAAGAAGTGACGAATTGAGTTCACTCTTTTGGAACTGGGAATTCTCTATTAAGAGTTCACTAATGGTATTACTTATTGGTTGATCATTTGGAGCACCTAATCAAATGGTAACACGTGGCCAGTCAACCCGTCTTAGTGTGGGGTCGCTTTAGATAAACCAAACACCGCCCATATCACAACGTACAATGGGTCCCACTGCACAATTGCCCCTGCAAATCTTAACAAGATACCTCACCGTCCACCACGAGGATATCTTGACTTTTGACTATTTTTTTCTAAATTGCTTTTTAAACATATATAATAGACAATTAAAGTTTGGTCACTGCCCAAATGAATAATTAAACTTTTAAAAGGAATTTACATTAATTGGGGAAAAAAAAATATCATGTTACAATGGGTCCCTAGGTTTAGGACCCTGTACCTGCGTAAAGGACAAATGAAAAATAGTGGTGGATGCCAAAAATATATAGTTTGCAATTATTTATTTAAAAAAAAGTGGTCCAACAAAAAAAGGTGCATAGAAATCGCACCTAACACATTAAAATAGTTGTGTCAAGTTAACGACTACTAAGGATAAGAAAGGTTTCACATTTATATTTTAATAAATCCAGGTGGCAGCTATTTAGAAGGACTAAACGGTTAAAAAAAACAAAAACCCAAAAACAAAAGCAAAGAAAAAAATTGGCTTTTAATAAAGTTTAAGATAGCGTTTGATATGAGGCCTGATTACTATTCATTACAATAAAAGAGCAAATGAACTTATTTGCCTTAAAAAAAAAAATCAGCAAAAAAAAAAAAGAGGGAGAAAAACTAAAAAATTTTCATTTTGACTCCGACTTCAACATTCTTTTTTAAATTTCTTTACACATTATAATAAAATCATATATTAAATTATCACTAAATTATATATACACTCGTTATTATCACTAAATTATATATACACTCGTCAGACGTTTTTTCTTGGATCCTTCACTGCTCTATAGTTTATTTCATCTCGCAATTAATACAATGAAAAATGCGTATTTATATAAATATATATAGATAAACAATAATTACCAAAACGTACTCTTTCTCTCTGTACACGCCCATCTATCAGACATATACATACATATCCTTACCAAAAATGATCTAAAAGACAGAATCTGGATCACAACATAACTGGGTCTTCATAGTCATACAAATTCTGGAATGATTAGTTTCCAATTTATAAGGAAAAAACGACAACTCAATCAACATATTTATATACATAACAAATCAACGACTTTAATTTACCATCCTAAATTCCCACTTTACTTGCAAGCTCTTGGTGTCGTATAATGTTACACAGATTGGGAAGAACAAATAATACAAAAAACTTTTATCTAAGTTCTAAGTCTGGAATTTGTTTTAGCTTTCGTTGGATTAAAATTGTCGAATCAAGATCTATGGGACAATAAAAAAAAGAAAAAAAAAATGTTTTGGAGAGAGAGATTGTAGAGAGAGGAAAGAAAAATAACAAAAATTAATAAATAAATACCTTTTTAATGGAAGCTTTCTCCACGAGCTTCTTCACAAACATTTTCTGGATTTGGATGATGAAGATGAAAAATGAAGAGACCTGGTAATCTAATAAGCCAAACTCTCCTTTGATATAACCGACCACAAACAGGAAAAAAAAAAATGAAGAGAGAGAAAGTAGAGAGAGAGTTTTTCTTTTTTTATTTTTCTTTTGTCTTTTCAAGGTTGAGTGAGTAGAGAGTGAAGGGCAGCGGTTTTCTTTCAGTTTGTGCTACTTTTATAATGGCGTCGAGGAGGAGGAGATCAGGACAAGGACAACATCATAACGGTTTCAGGAAAAATCAACGGATGGGATTGCCTGGTTGGGACACATGGACGGTGATTGGGTGGCCCAGATATTTGGATTTTGTCTATTTGACACTTTGACTTGGCTTTTTCTCTCTTTTTTGCGAAGCTCCAAAAGGTCATAACTAAACGTACCCAATTGGAGTCCAACAGCTAAGGAGTGCATTCACGATTATGACCCTTTTCTCTTCGCGAGTTATTTTACAACACGTGGTACCTCATGATATTAATATGGGACCTATGCCTCCTCCAATCATCTTCAGCAACCACGTGTCTACATTTAAAGCACCCTCATTTTCTTTTATAGATATTTTTCATTTGTTTAATTTTTGAGGATTTTTCAGTAAGATTAGTGTTAGTACAAATTTATGATAATAAACAGTATTTTATCCAAATCATATTATTTCAATTCTTAGATTTACTTTTAACAGTATAATTATTTAATGTTCACATTAAAAATTTAAAACGCGATAAACATAATTTGTTCTTAATTATAAACCAAGCCATTAAAAATTTGATTTAATAAGTAAAATAATAATGTCTATAATAAAAAAATATATAGATTTTACTATGAAATTTTTCTCATTGCTATGATAGTTTTGCTCCCTAGCTGGCATGTAATAAAGTACTTAAACATCTCATGGTGCTTATTTAGCTGAGGCATTCCATTGGTACACGTGCCTTTTTGCACTATTGTCAAGACATAGATTTAGCGGGTAAAAAATACGTTGGAACGGTAAGAAAGCCACCCCTTATCTTAGAGATTTTACCAAAAATAACATAATAAACAAAATATAAAACCTCTTTATTAGATACAAACAACTATCACAAAGCAAAAATGAAAAGACAACAATGCAAATAGAGAGAACTTATGTCTTCTTATCTATTAGTTTCGTCAGTTGTCAAAATTTCCATTTTAGCTAGTTTATTTTCTTTTTGGATCTTTTATTTTTTTGTTAATCTATTTAATGTACTTGTAAACCATCCGGGAATGGTTTGCAAGGTTATACTGAACCAAATCTTGGAATCATTTATAGTGTATAAAGGTTTTACCAGCTGTCACATTGTTTTTCGGACTAATTATGATGATAATGAAATGAGAAAAGATAATAGAATTTAATCAATTGCAAGAAAAAAAAAAAAAAGGAGATGAAATGAAAAGTATTTTACAAATATGGTATCCAAAATTGCTTTTCCCAGTTTGGCCTTTTTTTTTTTTTGCTGAATCTTTTCCCATTTTGCTTGATCTCTACAGATGGACAATTCGTTTCCTGTAGTGAAGAGAGTAATGTTTGGGCCAAATCTCACAACAATATTTTTAGGCCCATGCAGTTGTCTAGTTTTATTTATGGCCCATTATATTTGTGGCAGAGAGTGGGCCACAAGCCCAAGAACAAGGTATAATGTGAGATGCGTTGTTAATGTTTGAGAAAGAAAAGGGATGATTTAGTAATTTATTGGAATGTAATCATTAAAAAAAAAAAAAAAAAAAAAAACCTTCAAGTTTAGATTTGAGTCCCATGTTAATATGTTATTGAAATTTTAGATTTATACAACAGAGGCTAATCAAAAGTCAACGTAGCATGTTTTTTCACAATTATTCTCGTTGGTTAAAAAAAGAATCGTTGGTTAAAAAAAAAAAAAAAAAAAAAGTCATTTGATGTTTCCGATCTAGTAATAGCTCCAAACATCTCCTATTATATTTTTAATAATTCAGTAAATTTTTTAGTAATCTATCAGACTATACAAATTTGTTTTCAACAAAATGGTCGTATGTCGTAAATTTTAGTTTTCAAAGAGTATTTTAATAAAATATTTTTGATAATATACAATAAAATTTTAATTTAGAAATAAAAGAAAATGGAAGCTAAATGAAATATATTTCATAAATTGTTATTGTTCTCTTGATTGTTGCAAATTAAAAATAGTTATAAGATAAATGAAAGGCATTACTCCATAGATGACCATGATGGTAAGAAACAACATGTTATTAAAACCATTTTATATAATATATAGCAGCTTTGTAAAAAACTGGAAAATAATAGCATTTTTTGCTAATTAGAAACACAAATTCCCAGAATAACCTTGGTGGTACAATCACCGTTGTTCAAGTACCTTCAGCCAGATCGAAGCACCTCGCACCGTCGCTGTCACTATCACCATCGCGACAGCAGGTCGGCAAGCACCTCCGACGGCTGTCGTTCTTCAATGGCGATCGATCTCAGCGGGAGCTTCATTGGGACAATGGCGATGAGCTTCGTCACCATCTACTACCCCAAATCCCCAACCCAAAGAACCCGTCGCCGGAAAAGATGGTAGCTCGTCTCCAGCGACCGTCGGAGAAAGCGACGTCAGGGAGGACCCGAGATGCAGCGCCAACGGCGACGAGAACGAACAGGGAGCGGAGCAATCTGATTTGAATCGCGATTCTCGAATCCTCCGATGTTATGGCTTGTGCTGGTCGCCGTCCGTTTGCCGTCGTTGTAGACAGATCATAACCATTCCAGAGGCTGCCGCCGGAGAGGACGATGATGTTGGTGACGTAAGAGAAGATCGTTGCAACTTGGCGACGGCGACGGTGACGGTCGCGATTTAACGATGACGGTCGGATATATGACGGCGACGTTGCCTCGACGAGGACAGCTGCGGCAGCCGGCAGGTCTGGGGCTTTTTCTCCAGTGTCTGGCTTTTGTCTGGGCAATGGAGGAGAGGAAGCGACAAGGTTAAAACTGCAATTTAGGGTCCGTTTGGTTATTAGTTTATTTTGAATTAAATTGTATTTTTTCATTATGATTTTTGTCTTTTTCTGAAAAAAAAATTTTTTCTAAAAAATTACTATTAAAATTTAAAAATTTTAAACTAAACTCATTCGTCAAACACACCTTAATAAAAATAGTATTGAAATATACTACTATTTTCTTATGAAAAACTGTATTATTTTCTAATTGCTATTTTCCCCTTCCTTTCTTAAAATTTACAATGTTGACTAGCAAAAGATTAAAGATGGAAATTGTATCCAAACANCGTCAAACACACCTTAATAAAAATAGTATTGAAATATACTACTATTTTCTTATGAAAAACTGTATTATTTTCTAATTCGCATTTAAATTATGCTATTTTCCCCTTCCTTTCTTAAAATTTACAATGTTGACTAGCAAAAGATTAAAGATGGAAATTGTATCCAAACA
>JAFMPE010108226.1:3668-52284 GCA_024759925.1 Ficus religiosa | reverse complement strand
TGCTATTTTCCCCTTCCTTTCTTAAAATTTACAATGTTGACTAGCAAAAGATTAAAGATGGAAATTGTATCCAAACATGAGGAAAATGTCCAACGAATCATTACTTTCGTTCAAAGAAGTAAGGTAGAAAATAATAAAAATAAAATGATGCCACAATAATTCAAGCACGTAAGGAAACCAAATTCAATAATCTTCTGTGATTTGTTTTAACATGATTTTTATCCACTTGCAGGGATTGCTGCTTTTCCCATTTTGTTTTCCCATTTTTATCCACTTGCAAATGGATAATTAGTTGTCTAGAGACCAGACAAAAGTGTGAAAACAACTTTTCAAATAAACATGTTCATATTTAGAAAAAGTATCTGAATGATACAAATTTAAAAATTATTATACCAATATGATTAAAAAAAAACATTATATCAATATGACATAATAAATCTAAAGTTGATTAAAATTTATATTATATTGATCAAAATAAAGAAGTTTGTGTTATATTAATCAACTGATAAAAAAAAAAAAAAAAAGGTGATTATTTAAGTAATTTTCTCTTATTTTTTCATTTCTTACCTTTTCTTTATACTTATTTGGATTTTTCCTCTATACCCAGAGACGCTCCTACAAAGCACCCGAAAGATAATTATTATTGGGCCAATCTACAAATCGTTGTGGTGGGCCCATGGACTGAGGCCTATTATAAATGGGGCATAACTGGCCAACAAGCTCATATATTTATAATTTTATTTTACATTAAAATAGATAATTTTAATATTACAAAATAATAAAATTATCAACTTTAATATTATAATGGATATAAATATAAGGAGGTCTAAAATTTAAGACATTCTTGCATATAACCTTAATGCAAGGAGTAACTTAATTGCACCCCTAAACATATGAATATTCTCACTAAATTATAATCTACCTTTATTACAATTTTACTCTTTAAAAAAATTACATCAAAACATACGTTCATACAAATCCCAAACTATTAATAGATATACTGTTTTTTACAAAGAAATAAAAACAATAATTCCACATTTACTTCAAGTAGAAATAGTATTGTTTTTTTCAAATGAATTAAAAAACATAACCCCAACATTTTTTTATTAATACTAATTTCATTTTTATGAACCTTAAACTTTTCCTCATCAAATTCTTTCTCAAAAAATAATTTATTAACAGTTTCTTAACATTTATCATATTCATAATTTTTCACATTTCATGGATATTTTATCTTGCTTTGTGATTGTTGAATTTGGGAAGATTGGTATTGTGTTATGGAGATTATGCTCCTGTTTAATGACGATATTGTTAAGCGAAAAGTGAAAGAATTGCCTTTTCATTTTAAGGGGAAAAAAACTGTTTTATTTTAAATGTATAATTTTTTTTTTTTTAGGGGGGGTGGTGTTTGGGCGGGTGTCCAAAAAAAAAAGTGTGGGGTTTAACTACAAGAAGCTTAAATTAGGTAGTATGAAAACATAGTTGATTATTAAAGGATAAATTTTTTAGATCTATATTTAAATAAGTATTAATTAAGTGGTTAATAGGTGTAAAAGAGATATGTTTAGTTAAGTTGAGAAAGAAAGAGAAATGAGTGTTAGAGAGATTGTAATATCTTTTCTATTATCATTGGGTTGTAAAAACAATAAAGTCCCATATTGAAAAAACATAAGCAAACATAGTGATATAAATTAAAATAAATGAAGTATAAGGATTATTAGTATATAGTGCGTATTATGTTACTATTATGCACCACCATAAGCATGCGAGAGCAAGTGCCCTTATTAGGGCACGCTTTGTACATACACAACCTCACAATGAGTTAAGAAACACTATTTTTCTAAATGCGGTGTTTTTCCAGATTAAATATGGACCGTTGATTTGATCATACACGATCAAACGGTCAGATTTGAATGATTTTAGTTTTAATTTAAACCGTTAATTTTTCAGATTAAATATGGACCGTTGACTTGATCAGGCACGATCTGACGGTCAAATTTGAATGATTTTAGATTTAGTTTAAACCGTTAATTGAATTACTACAATCCAACAGTTATAATTAAATTATGATGACCAACGACTATGTCTGTTGAAACAGATACGTTCCTGGATGAAAAGGCACATTTTCATTTTAAAGGCATATTTGTGTATCTGTTCCAACTCTTCTTGAACAGACATATCAAAGGCTATAAAACTCTAGTTTTGATGTTAGTTTTATATCTTGTTTTAGAATTTAATAAGATTGCTATTTATTAAATTTGTGAATTTGTTGTATTTTAGAGGTAATTGCCACAATACACGATAGCAAACTGTTTATAGTGGGAGCAAATAAAATCTAAAAAAAAATAATTTCTATGCCTCAAATTTTTTAATTTTCTCTCTCTTTTTGTTTCATTTCTTTACATCTAAACAGTTTTTTCACCACCTACTATTTTTTAACAACGAGAAGTTTCTCAGAAAAGAAAGGGACATAAGAAAGGGTAAGAAAGGACAAGGATAAACCCAAAAAAAGTTGACCCACTTGCGCCGACACATGACCCCTCCCTAACAGCAGAGAAAAGCCGCCCGAGAACTTATAATAACCAATTAACAAACACACCCTCTCCAAGGTAGAATGTTACAATCATTGTGCCCATTCAACTGTCAAATTTTTAAAACATTTCTTATATACACACACTACATGTAACGAAGTGTAATTCATTCTTATTTACTTATGGACATGTTATGCACATGTTTAATGGAGCTTTTATAAATTATTATTAACATCTTAGATTTAAAAGTAATTTCTATAAGTGTTTGAATGATTTATAAGAGTGCTTTCAATTTTAAAAAATATTTCATGTTAAAGTTAAAAAATATAACCCATGACAAAAACTCTTTGGAGTAAACTTTAAAACTTGTAACAAAATTTAAATAGAAAAAATTTCATAAATTTCTCTTAAATTATGTCACTAGAGTCAATACACCCCTGAAT
This sequence comes from Ficus religiosa, assembly GCA_024759925.1. NCBI lineage: Eukaryota > Viridiplantae > Streptophyta > Magnoliopsida > Rosales > Moraceae > Ficus > Ficus religiosa. The sequence continues at coordinate 49,310 of JAFMPE010108226.1, read as the reverse complement.
TATGAAAAATATCGATTATACCCTTACAATTTTAACAAATGTGTCAATATGCCCCATCTATTTGTTTCCGTCAAAATTTTAATTACTCCTTACCACCTGATGTGGCATCTTATATGGCAACACAAGTAAGAAGTGCAGGTTTCAATTGTTTTAATAAAAATGAATAAATGAATTTTTATTTTCATTTCAGCCAATTTGGTTCTTGCCTCCCACTTTCGGCACTGAACCCAAAACTCAGGATCAGATCCGTCAAACTTCCGACTCCGGAGACCCTCCGACGAACTACATGAGTGTCATCTCCATCAGAAAAACCAATCTGTCTTATACCTCCAACTCATCTTCCTTACTCTTCCATTCTCTCACTCTACTTTGTTTAAGTTTGGGTCTACTACATCTAGATCTGAAAATTCTGCTCCCTCCTCTTCTCAATCGCTGGCTCCGACCACCTCCACCACCTTCTCAGTCACCGACGGAGATAGTTAGAGCTTTTCCGCCGCGCAAAGGCTTCCCTGCTAACTCTGAGTCCAATAATTCCTACTGTTTTCTCGGCAATCAAACCAAAAAAAAAAAAAAAAAAATCTTATTTTTTGGTCGGAAGTCATCCATGGGTAATATGCAGAGGGAGAAAAATTCTAAAAGTCATCCATGGGTAATATGCACGGTTCCATGGTTAAGATTCTCTATCACCACAGTTCAAAGATGGTAGCCAGACGTTGAGGAGGGAGGCACTGGGTTTTTTTTTTTTTTTTTTTTTTGTTTTTTGTTTTCCCTTGAGATAAAGCAGATCTGGGATTGAGAGAAAAGATGTGAAAAGTATTGTGGGTCCCAATAGAATAAAATTAAAACTCATAACACTGGCTAGTACACATCCACATGAAAGCCAGGTCAGCACTTTCGTCTAAATTTTAACAAAAATTGATAAAGAGATAATTTGACGCAAATATTTAAATTTATTGGATAAAATATGTATATTTTATAGTTTAGTAGACATATTAATACTAACAATATAGTTCAAGTAGAATTTTTGATTTTTTTTCATTTAAATATGACATTGTAAACATTAATTTAACATTTTTATTATTTATTAGAGAACTTTAATTATCATTTTGATCATAAAAAATTTCTTGATTCTAAACACTTATTAAGTAGTCATAATTTTTGCTTATATTTTTTCTACTGATTAAAAGTAAAAGTAAAAATTCTGTCAAACAGACCATATACATATTAAGATGATCATGTTTACAACGTAATATATATAAACTAAAAGCATAACATAAGATATTATAATAATAGAATTCAATGTAATGTTACTTACATCATTAACAGTGATTAGTAAGATGCAAATATGTGTGTCAATATATGTGTATACACACACACACACACACGAATATGTAAATGTGTAACTAACAAAAGGCAAGCGTCCCCATATGTAATAATGGAGTCACGCAGAATCATGATAAAAAGGAAACACGTAGCAAAAGGATGAGCTTAGAAGGGGGCACATGAGAAACTCTCTAATGCATCATTGTCCGAAAAAGCAAACGACTTTACAACCTAAGACCCACCCTAAAGCCATCAACTTCATGAGTTGTATTATTTTGTTTATATATATATATATATATATATAAAACGTCCTTGTAGCAATGTAGGGATCATATATCATATCCATTCATTCATTCATTCATAACACCCTTTTTCTTCCTTTTCCTTTTCATGGGGAACCACGCCCTTCCCTTTAACCCTGTACACATCTTCTATATATAATATATTCTCTCACTCCTTTAAAAAAAAAAAAATAAATGAAAATTTATAGCTACTGTTTTGCTGTAAGTGATTGGTTCAATACTTTTATTATTATTATTGTATTTTTACATAGTATTTTTTTTTTTTTAAATATCGTTAACACTTGTAGGCAGGGGAGCTGAGGATAGTGAATAATTGCAAAGATAGAGCAATTTTTGCTGACTAAGGTGAAGAGACTCTGTATATATATATATATATAATATATACACCAAATTGAAACTTCACATGTGGAAGTTAGGAGAATATTTATCAGTCTAATATACGTGTATAAAGTCAAAAAATACGACACGAGGATTAGACAAGCTGTAGTCTAAGACGTGCCAAGCGTATGGCATTAGCGTCTTGTCTTTCATTTTCATTCGAGAAATATATATGTCAAAATGATAATTTTAGAAAGTGAAATTAGTGAAGTAACTTTCTCTTAATTTTAATATTATACAATCCAGTTAAACGTTTAGTATAAAAATAATGCTCATTTACTATCGTTTTGAAGTCATTTTGGTATATTTTTTAATAATCAATTTACAAATACATGTTTCATGATTTTACAAAAATGTCACTTCTGTGTACTAGAGAAGCACATTCTTTTTGCTTATTGCACGTTTTTTTTAAATGAAAAAAATCACATTTAATATGGAATTTTTTTGACACATTACTAGTATTGAGGAGTTCTTTCAAAATAATAATATATTTCATATCATGAAATATAATACAAATACCAACAGTGACGAAGCCAGGAATTCTGACGAGGGGGGCTAATAACTATTAATTTTTAATTTTTGAGAAATAAAATGAAGTTTTTAATTTTTTAGTAGGGGCTATTTATAAATTTCAAAAAAATATATATACAAAATTTTAATTAGAAAAAAGTTGAGTGGGAGTTTAAGCCCCCTAAAGCCTTCCTCCCTTGGTCCTTGAATACCAATTCAAACCCTAATAACTTATTACCGGAGGATTTGTGTATTAAAATAAAAGGCTATACAATTTCAATGAAACTTAATATAGATTTATTGATCCAAATGCGTGTATTTGTATATTTTTTTTTACACTACTAAATAAAATTATCCAATAATTTTTTTAATTAAAAATGAAATTTCAAATTATACATCTTTTGATAAAGTTATATATAAATTAACGTTAAACCATATCCGTCATCATCGGCGGTCTCGATTATACAAACAAAAGGAAAAAAAAATGAATACCAATCAAACTATTAAATTCTCCAATAAATTAATCCTCTCTTTACAATTGCTATATTCATTGAATGGCTCTTTTGTGAATGTTATTCTCTTTCTCATGCATTAGTACTATTATTATTTTTTTCCCCAATTTTTTGTTTTTCTGGGAATAGTCCAAATGGGATTTTCACCGGGTAGTTTAGTAACGGCGCGCAAAAAGTCAAAGCAAGAGAATCTTTCCCCAATCAATTAAAATGGCAACGTTACACGTTGTCTCCAGGATAATCATTGACGCGCATCTTAAGACGCGTGAGGGACACCTTCCACACCAGGCAAAGGCATTATTGGCAAGTTCCTGAAGGGATCGGGCGCGTGTTGCCCACACTAGACTGGAATGGATTACTAAAAAAGCAAAAAAGAAAACAGTGAAAGAGAATGTGAATATTAATTAGAAAATAATTGAAAAATAATTATTAGATTAAAAAAAAAATGGCGTATAACATGGCGCCAAATGGACGCGAAGTCGTATAAAAGCAACTGTCTCTTAGCTGTTTGTCTGTTTACCTCTAACGATGATCTAATTCAGCATTTTTTTTCTTTCAAAAAAAAATTCAGCATTTTTTTTTAATAATAATCGGCCAAATTCAAGTTCATTTACTCAAATATTCTCACCTTTCTATTTCTCGATGAATCATCACACTTTTCTTTTCCTTTTTTTTTTTTTTTCCAAAGTAAACCAATATCATAATTTACATCTTTAAATTATGACTTTTTTTAATGGATAAAGTGATTAGAGAAACGAAATTAGATCCATATTATTATTATTATTATTTTTTCTGAACATATTTTAAGTTTTTATACTTTTTAATTTCAAAACTCAACTCATTTACAATCAAAACATTTTTAGAATTCCAATTCTAATTGTTACCCAAAACGATCCCTAAAATTGTTAGGGTCTGTTTAGTTAATGAGTTTGAGTTAGAAATTTTAAGTTTCAATAGTAATTTGTGTTGACTTTTCAGAAAAGATAAAAAAATTTTCAGAAAAAGACAAAAATTGAGATGAAAATTTTGAGTTTGAGTTGATGAGCCAAACGGGACCTTAGCATATCAAAATTGGTATATTATACGAAGTTTCTACATCGGAGACATTTTATTTCATATTAAGCTCGTTGAATTGATTTATCAATGATTTGATTTATGATTAAAGTAGATTTGTATCACACTTTGTAAATTTAAATGCAAACACTCATAAATCAGATCATTCAAAAAATTAATCAAATAATTTAAGAAACATTCATGTTGAAAATTAAAAATAAGAGATCTTGTGGTAGATACAAGTGTATAGAGTAATTCTTAAATAATCAAAATGTCACATACAATATTTAACATGAAACCACATTAGAGTTGCAGTTGTAAGCATAATTAGTGATAAATCCACACCTAATTTTTTCATATAGTGTAAACTGTAGAGTTCATTTTTGTTAATCAAGTTTTTGTTTTTGATTATTATTATTTTTTTCACAAACATTTCTCTTATTCCGATTAGAATTTATTACAAATTTGAGGGATTTAATACAATTTAAGTCTGCAAACAGAATGATCTATCCCAATTATAGCCATACTTAATGATTTTAGAAAAAAATGATTGGTAATTTAATTGTGGACTCCTTTTTTTCCGACTAAAGAGTAAAGGCCCAATTATATATATATATATATATATATATAGGGATAGAAGACCCAATTATGGATTCAATGACTAAAGAAAGCGACAATTTCATTTAAATTCATGCGTATATGGACAGTTGTGCATGGTTAAATGCAACGTGGTCTAACCTGCAATTTTCTTTTCTTTTTGGTTATATGTTAACATTAATGTTGATATATTAAAGGACATTAAAATTGTCAAGACTCTTCTTGACATTCATTCCCAAACATTTACCAAGTTAGTGCTAACCTTTTTTCTTGGACACATGTTATGTCGTCTCTTTTTAATAATTCAAGTATTTGGTCCTTTGGGTTTTTTTTTTTTTTTTAATCAATAATTATAAAAATAATAAAGGTTTCGGTCTTCGTTTTAAGCTTATTATTTAGTTATAAGCTAATTATTCAGTTATGGAGTTCCAAACAAAATAATCTCTAAAGTTTAAACTATCCTTTATTTGAATGTCTCTTTGTTTTAACTTTTCGATTGAATTTAGTTCAGTTCAGTTCACTTTATAAGCTTGTTTAATGATGTGCAATGATAATATGCATAAAAAATAATTAATTCGCCGGAATAAATATTTAAAATAAAGATATTACTAACGAGGGAATAAAAAAAAGAAGTAAACTTTGGAAGCTAAAAAAAAAAAAAAAAAAAAAAAAAAGGAGTGACTTTTTGTATAGGGATGTTTGAATTATTGTGTGTTGATTATTAAATCCTTATAGGTCTATTCTCTTTATATTTATTGACAAAATATTATCTCACTAGGGGTCCCAACTGTACAACTCAAAATTCTCTTGCTTTTGCAAAATTTCCACTTTTTTGAATTTTGTTAATTTTTTAATTTCAATATAAAAATATTTTTTAATTTGGGCTTCAAATCTCTAGTTCTCATAATCTTCTCTTACCATGAACTTTTAATTTCCATGAACGAACGTTACAACCTCTCTTCTCTCTCTCTCTCTCTCTCTCTCTCTCTCTATGTGATTTCTGCTTCACCTGCTTCCGTTGACTCATACGACGGCGTTTTTGCTCTTTCCTCTGCTGATTTTTTTCTCATTGATCAATTCTGCGCATGCTTGGCTGCTGAGAAACGGTGAGAAAATTTCGGACATTTTCAGTTGAGCCGTCGTCTTTTCTTGTATTGCTGGGATCATTCATCTTATTCATTATTTCAAATTCACCTAAATTTTCTTTTCCTTTTTTGCTGCTTTTCTCGGAAAATGTTGCCGGATTTAGCAGGAAGATTTTGTTTGTTTGTTTGTTTGTTTGTTTACTCCTTTATTTAAATTCTTTGTAACAAAGTCTCTGTCTTTCAGATTTTGTTAAACACAATTTTGAATTGTTGTGCATACAGTGAATTGTGAAGATTGAAATGCAAGAGATTGAAAAAGAAAAAAAGACAAATTCTGTGAGATTTGGTATGTAGGACATCAAACATGAAAATGGCTCTCTGGTTTTCAAGATGGTAATTAGCAAACTAATAGCTGGATTAATTTGGATATTTAGATTAATTTCACTATTTAGATGTGAAATGGGCTTTCTTGTTTCCAATATGGTAATTAAGAAACTAATTATAGGTATTAACAGGTCCCTTTTTGGCTAACATTTACTTAGTTTCACAAATTGTTAATCTTGGGGTTGCTGACTAGTGTAATGGTAGGAGTACAATTGTGATAAAAATATCGTTTATTATGCTTTGTACCCTGGCATCTGCTTTTTGTCTGGAAAAAAAGAAGAGAGAAAAAAGGGCTGTCCCTACTTCGTTTCCGTGGTGCTCTCAATGAAACAATATAGAAACTTTATATGTTTGTCTTTTAGGATCCCATTACTATTCAATTATAATGGCGGTGTGTCGAAGTTCATGATTGATAGTTTATATCTCTTTTTAAGTGATGCAGGTTTGGGCATCTTTTGGTTTTTCAGGTCAGAAATCAATTGCAACTGATTTAAGCTCGAAAAGTTCTCTGGAAAGACGAGAGGAAAGAAAAGCTGTCTAGCAATGGGGTAAGAGATAGTTAGAGTGCCAATGGAATGAAAAGCATTTGGTAGATCCACAGGCTGCATGGGAGGTTTATTGCACCTTTTCGACTTTGATAACAGAAGCATGGCCAGGAAAGTTCTTACACACAAGAAACATGTTGATGGTAAGTTTTTTTCTTTCTTTGTATGCTGAAGAAATTTTTGCAGAGCAGGAAGTACCCTGGTCTACATATTGGGCCTTAATTTTTTAGATTGGTCATGCTTATTTTGTAAGATCCAATATGCAGAGTGAATTGCTAATTTTCGTGGTAGAGTTGAGTTTTTAATAGTCATTGTTCTCATAGTGCTATGAGACACAAATTTTGTTGACTGAAGATTAAGAGCATTAAGTAGATTATTTGGTGTCTCGGGTATAGGAACTTGGCCCAACCAGTATTTGTTAATAACTGAAGGAGCTCGGATGAAAAAAAAATGAAAAGGAAAAAAAAAAAAGGACATATTAGTCGGTAAGTTTTCAAACGGACTGGGGTTGGCGGATTTTCCTTTAAGACATTCAGTAAAGCTAAAACAAATTATCCTTTTGGAAACAGATGAGGGAATTACTCGAATTTTATCTTGCTTTTATTCAGCTTATAAAGTAGGCCAGTTTCAAATATCATGCAGGCCTGGAAGCTCCTCGAAATAGCCTTGAGCTGCGACTAGAAACATCTCAGAGCTATTCTTCTGTTGGAGATTTGCCGGTAATTCTTCATTGTATGCATTTTGATAGCTTCTACTGTGTCTTCAGGGGGTTTCCTTCTTTAGGTTGTGCTCTTCGTATGTAGACTTGCTAAGTTGGAGAGAGGATTCTTTTGGTTCGGCTTAGGCACTTTGTGCAGCTCTTCAAGCTTGTTCCTTTGTTTTATCTTGCTTTTAGGAAAAATCTTGGATCATCTATATCAAGAATTTGCTTATATTTGGTATTGACCCAAATAAATAAAAAAATGAATAAAGGAAGAAACAGGAAAAAGAATTTTTCTCCTGGTGGCCTAAATCTTTCTTTGGGGGTCTTTCGTTTTTTTTCTTTTTTCTTTTTGGGACATCCTTCATGGTTAGATGCAATTTGATATTAAGTTTTATAGTTCATAGCAGGTGGAAGAAGACTGGTCCGGAAAGAATTGCTATCCGTTTGAAGCTTCAATGAAGAAACTGATTAACGAGGAAATTTCCAAACATTCAAGCACAAGACAAAATGCACCAAGCATTGTGGCCCGGCTGATGGGAATGGACACAACGGCCTTAGATACAAAGTCTGTGGCCCAACCAATTGAGAAAAGGAATGATAATGCGAGAATGAAGTGTTCGAACAAGGAGGTGACAGGAAGGCTAATTGGTCATGTCTCTTCTAACTCAAACTCTTCTAGGCAGATAAAACTTGATATGTCTTACCATGATGGAGAGAGAGAATCTGGAAGATGGAGCAATGGCCAGAAGTCCGGGAAACCAAGGAGTCGAGAGCATCCTCAAGAGGAGGAACTGCAGAAGTTTAAGAAAGAATTTGAAGCATGGCAAGCAGCCAGGTTCAGGGAGTGTTTGAGGTTCGCTGAACACGGAAGTATGCCATCACAGTTGGTTGCTCGGGAGGAGCTCAACAAGGTAAAGATGGAACTCTATGCAAAACCAGGACGAACAGCAAGTGAGAAGCCTGTAAAATCTAAAGGTCATACACAAAAAGCAAGGGAACATGACATAGGTGCTTTCCAACATCACGAAGATCAGATAGAAGCATTCCATTTTGAAGAAAGGAAATATCTTCCATCAAAAAGCAGAACCTCAATCAGAGACTTTGAGCAACCTTCCATGATAAGTACAACTAATCAGAAGCTCTTTACACCGTCTGCTCCGACTAGGATAGTTATTCTCAAGCCCGGTCCGGATAGGCTTTATGACCCTAGAGAGTCTTGGACAAGTTCTCCAAGCTCTTTAGAGCAGCGAGGTAGCATAGAAGACTTTCTTGAGGAGGTGAAAGAACGGCTGAAATGTGAACTGCAAGGGAAAATGCTTAGAAGGGGTTCAGTTGTCCAAGGAAGCGGAATTGAGACACCTTATAGTGAAAAGCCATCGGATCCTAAACAAATTGCTCAAAACATTGCGAAACAGGTCAGGGAAAGTGTGAGTAGGGACATCGGGACAAACTTGCCACGATCAGAGTCAACAAGATCGTATAAAAGTGAGAATCAGTTCAATGGACAAAGTTCTCCCGAGTTTATCAGTAGAGATACTAGGAGATTTGTATCAGAGAGACTAAAGAATGTTCTAAAGAGAGAAACGAATATGCAAACAGTTGTTGGTGGCCACTCTAGGTCTAAAAGTGTGTTCGATTTAGACAGTGAAAGGGTCAGAGCAAAACATGGAGGTGATACTTCGAAGGATGGAAATGCAGTAAGCAACATTGAAATCGAGCGAGAAATGCAAACCAGATCCTTCAGGCATGGGCTTGGAGAAGGAGTCGTCCACAGAGAGTTGTCCCCAAGAAATCTCGTTAGGTCATTGTCAGCCCCGGTATCTGGCACATCTTTTGGAAAGCTTCTTCTCGAGGATCGCCATATATTGACTGGCGCCCACATCAGGAGGAAGCACGAAGCTACCGAAAATGTTTTTGCAGACATAAAGAAACGGAAGAAAGAAAGGTTCAATTTCAAAGAAAAAGTATCAAATTTCAGATACAGCTTTTCACTTAGGGGGAGGCTGTTCGGAAAGAAGATTCAGTCGGTGATGGAATCGCATGCTTCCGAACATTACCCTATGAAAGATATCATGAGTGGTCCAACAGTTGTTACAAACTTCGGCGAGAGATATGTAAGGGTATATTATCTACGTATTTCCTTGCACACTTATTTCTTTAATTACGTTATCTGGTTCAGCTGCTTGGTTCATCTCTGACAAATGTTAATCGTTGTGTACCTCATTGTTTGGTTCTAGGAGAACTTTACCGAGGTGCCTCCTAGCCCTGCTTCTGTGTGCAGCAGTGCTCAAGAAGATTTCTGGAGGCCAGTTGATCACCCTAGCCCTCTGTCAACACCAACAACAGATGTGACTCCCTGTGACGATTATGCTCTGCCGCAGGTTTTTAGAGAGATCAGCTCTAACCTGAACGGTAATGAAATTTTTTTGTTTTTCATCTTTTCATTTTGTTTTTTCGTATGCTAATGTAAAGATGGTGTGAGTACTTTTATCTCGTAAAAGACATAAAAGCATTGAGAAGCTAGTGAAAGGCCAAGAACACTGCCTATAATAACATTGAATTCGTACAGTACATGTTCAAAGGCTGACTTTAAGATGCTTCAAGCGTAAACATGTGCTTTCTTAAAAAGTTTTTATCTTCTAAATGTTCTCAGAAAACTATGCATAATAAGAATATAGGAGAAACTAAAACAAAACCTGTACATTTCGGTCGATGTCCTTACCAAATTAAGGATGGGATACTGATATGCTACATTTGAGCCAACTTTGAAATTCCACTTAATGCTTCTTGCTAATTGTTTGTTATGCAGAGCTACGGAGGCAACTGAATCAACTCGAGTCCGATGATCCTGAGGAGCCAATCATTGAATCGAAGCATGTGGATTCTGAAGTGTTCGAGTCAAAAGATCCATCAGAAGCTTACATAAGAGAACTACTAGTTGCTTCCGGTTTATATCACGGATCAACTGATAAGTTCTTGTGGAGATGGGAGACATTGTCAAAGCCAATCAGCACATCAGTGTTTGAAGAAGTGGAAGAATCTTATAAAAAATTGGCCAAGGACCAGACAGAGAAGAAGACAGATCACAAGCTGTTACTTGATCTGTTAAACGAAGTGCTTTCAACAGTTCTAGGACCGCCTTCAGAGGCCATGTCAACGGCATCAAAGTTCAAAAGAAACTTAATCAGTGCATCCTCGGGTTTTCCAACTTTACAGGGAAAGAAATTGTTGGATTGTGTTTGGGAGATTATATGTGAGCACCTGTACTCTTCCTCTGATAGATCAAATCACTCGCTTGAGGATATGGTGGCGCGGGACCTGAGATTGACTCCATGGACCGGACTGATGGAAGATGAAGTTAGTAGTATAGGAAGAGAGATGGAAAGTCTAATTATGGGAGATTTAGTAGAGGAAATTTTGGGGGATATGGAGCTCGCTGATTAGCGAAAGGGACGACATTTCATGGAGTGGCGTATATATCATAACAAGTACATACATTGATACATATTGATATCCAAAACTGCAGATTTTACCAATATTTGATTGATATAGATATGAGTTTTGAAAGTGAGATTTGCAAGTGTGTTTGTGCAAATATTCGTTTTGGGTGTTTGTGAGGTAGGAGTTGGGTTTTATTTAGAGTTCATAAAAGGGTGTAAATTAGCAAACGTTTTACATGTATGATTTTTATTTTCTTTCTTTTCTTTTTTCGAGGGAAAAAACTCTGGTCTCTATAGGATCTATTGACAAATCTGTTTGATAACCCAAAAGATAATAAAGTTCAAGAATTAGCTCTTTCACTCTAGAGAAGATATTCAAGAAGAAACTTTTGGTACTTTTTTTTCTTTTAATTTAGTACATGGATTATCAGTGTGACAGTTATGTTGAGAGATTCGAACTCTATACCTAGACTATAATCGCAAATAAAAATTAATTTAAGAAAATTGAATTATTAATATTATGATCATCACTAAGAAGTTTATTTTTGCAATTCATCTTTATGCATTTTCATAGGTAAGTTTGTTTTGAAAAGTTTTTTTAAGTGAAACGAGTGCATCTAAATTTGTCACTCTCCTTATCCCTTTGTTGGGGTGTAAAAAGTTTTTCTCTGATGTTTGGCACGTCAAAAAAGAGAACTGTCACATGACAAAAATTAATTATAACAAAAATTATGTAATCGAATATGCCATAATATATATTTTTTAATTTTTATAACTTGACTGTTTTATTCTGCTGCTGTGCACATCCTCAACAAGGAAGAAAATCGATGCTACAATATTTATAAAAATTTTGTCTCAATTTACTGCATGTCGTTTATGTGTTTATTTTCCTTTTGTTATTGGTTCTAACAAAGAAAAACAGAAACAGAATTAAAGACTTCTTTAAGACGCAAGAAGAGACACTCTGTCGATCAATGAGGCAAGAAAGCCGAACTTAAATTTGGCAAGATATGTCAGGTCCAAATTTAGCTTGACAAGTAGCTTGAAAAAGGCCCAAATTGGGCTAATGTCAAGAGTTCTCAATAAAAGTTCAAGTGGCAGGGCTATTGCCATCAATAATAAAAGTGACCTTTTTGAAAATATCCTTTTAAATTTATTATGGCAAAATAGGCATGAAAAAAATATTTAACGATTTTTCTCATTTCATTTTATTTTTTTTTAATTTTAAAAACTCTTATTTCGTTTCTTAAATTTTGAAAAGTCTCACTAAACTCCGTTTGTTATAATTTTTTGCTAAAAAACATATTGAAAGAGAAGGGTTAAGTGTGATTATGTGGTCATTTTTCATTTACTTTTAATAAAAATGTTAACAGAAGGGGTATTTCCCTTTTGTCCTTTTCTTTTTACAATAAAATTCTAATAGACGGGAGATTAAATGAGACAAATTTAAAATTCAAAGAGTCAATTCAAAGTTTTTAAAATTTTAAGAGATAAATTGATAACGATACTAAAACTCAAAAGATACTTATGAGATTTGAAGTTTATTATTTTTTATTTTTCAATCTAACAAACCAAGTTGAAAAGTAGAAAGTATTGGACAAAAGTTAGGCCCCACCACTTGAAGACTTGAGAGAATGGGGATAGTCAGTCAAGGCATGACTTGTGTTGTGAACTTGTGTTTAAAAATCAAAAGATAGAGAGGAATGTAATGTTAACCACTTATAATTATGTTAGAAAATTTTTCGATTTTTTTTTTTTTGGGTCATGTGGTCTTGTTAGGTGCCAATGCCATAGTTGTGATATAGCCTTCTAAAACCAGGAATATGGGTCCCACCCACCCTCCTCCAACATTTTGCTCTATGACAAAATGAAATGCTTAAAAACCCATCGGTTGGCAATGAGTCCATTCCGTTCCTTTTTCAAACAAAAATGTGTTCTTTGTCTTTGAATTTTGCTCAAACCGTTGCTTGAAAGTAGGGATGACAATATTATCCGTAGACTTGTTTACTCATGAAGATTCACTTTAAAGGGGTTGGGGTTTTATCTTAAATAGATTAAAAAATTAACATGAGTTAATTTAAGTGGTAATAATGACTTTATTCATGAGATGCATTGACACAACGACTATCCTCCCCCCGACAACACACAACAAAAAAAAAAAAAAATCCCGCTCCGTTGCCATCCTCAGGTGGCGAGAAAACGAATCACGGACAAAGAAAGAGAAAATCAAGGGGGAAAAGAAAATTGGGGTCATGGTGATCAAAATCCGCCATAAGTTTTTGACCCGGCGGTGGTGGGTGGAGGTGCACAATGCACATGTTCGTGTCTGGTTGTGCTCCTTAATTGTCATTACTCTGTGAGACAGTTTACCCTAATCCTCACACATTAGCATTTACACGTGTTAACGGCTTAGTACTTTGGTAAATTACAAAATAAATAAATAAAATGAAACAAAAAAAAAAAAGGGGGAAAATGATAGGCCAAAGACCACATGCATTAGTCACAATATTCTTTTAGGAAAAGGAAAAAAAATGGGGCAACAAAGGGATGGATTATGCACCAAGTTCAGTTGATATGGAAAAATATGCAACTATTTTTTTCAAAAAAAAAAAAAAAAGGTCAAAATACTAAACCAGTCGACGTCCAATTCATAAGTCATTGGGGGTCACATGCCGGGACTATTTAACTTTTTTTTTTTTTTTTTTTCTTTAGCATAAATTGTTATAATGGTCCCTAAATCTTAAATGGGGTGTCAGTTGATCCTAAAAAAAAAAATTTTTTGATTGGTTGGTCCCTGTACTATGTAAAATGAGGTAAAACTCTAACAGCCGTTGGAATTTGGACGGAAAATTGCATGTGCCTCACATGATGTGTCAGTTTTTATTGAATTTACTAAAATAACCCCAATGAAAATTATTTGAAAAAAAAAAAAAAACAAAAACAAAATACTCAATTTTAATTATTGTTCATCATCTTCTTCCTCAAATAATGACTTCAGCAGTTCTCAAACCAATTCCAGATTTCCTTTTAGAACAAACAAACAAACAAACAATTCCACACCAAACATCACATTCTCCGATAACATAGATATCCTAGATTTACTTATGTAATAGAACAATTGATATTGCACTTGCTTCGGTGTCTGCTCAGTGGTTAGACAGATTGTGCGGAGGAGTCGGATGCAAAGATGGCAGTTAACGCCTTGGTCTCAGCATCTCCTCCAGATCAATGGATGATCCATCCAATATATTAATTTGTTTTTGTCAAGGTTTTATTTATTTATTTATTTATTTAAGTTTTGGTTCTGTTTGGACCCGGGTTTCAAGGTATGGTTGAAGAGCTCGCAGCCCCAGAATCGCCCCCAGAATCGACGGCGAGCCACCACGCACAGACGACTTGAGCCCAGCCCATATCTCCAAAAACCACAGCTGCCTAGATCTCCCAAAACCACCTCTGGACTACCATGCATAGCCGCCGTGAAACAGCCCGGATCTCCCAAAATCAGCATGCTCAAATCTCCCAAAACCATGGCTGACCCACCCCGCTTAGCCACCGTGAACCAACCCAGCCCAGATCTCCCAAAACCACCACTGACCCACAGGCAAACCGCCGTTAAACACCACAAACCCCAACAAAACCCCTATTGTCGGCGGCAAACACAATCTGCACACACAGAGTGGAGGGGGGGGGGGGGGGGGGATTTTTGCGATTTATTGCCAGTTTTTTTTTAATTGTGTTTTACTCTCATTTTAATAGAAATTATTGTTTTACCAAATTGCCCTCCTAAGGATGCTCATGTGCAGCTCACATGATCTAGATCCGTCCAAATTCTAACGGCTGTACCAATCAATTAAAAAAAAAGTTCGAGAATCAATCAGCACTTTCATTAAAAATTTAGGGACCATTACTGTAATTTACCCTTTTCTTTATTGCATTTCCACCGAACAAAAGAAAATCTCACCCCCTTCCCTCACGTAAGTCTCCTTTACATGTCCAGGTCATTCATAGTATAGACATTTTTTTTTTCTTTTGTTCTTTTACTCTTCGGCCATGTAGAGTTGTTGAGAAAAAAACAAAACAAAACAAAACTACAAAAAAAAAAAAAAAAAAAACAAGAAACACAAAGAAAAAAAAAAATCTATTGTGAAGTATGTAAGGTCATTCATACTTTTTTTTAGGTCACCAGGGTTGTTTTGAAACAAAAAATAACGTTGTACACGAATAAGAGTATAAAAATGCATTGTATCATTAATGATGTTAAAAATCACACACTAATAGAATATGTCTCTTAAAATAATAGATGATGGTTTCTGAAACCCAATTTTTATTAACGTGTGATATTTTGTACCACTGATATTCTTTAATTTTGTTTTATAAAGAAAAAATTATTAATTGTGCACATTTTTAAACTGTTAGGTATTTATTAAAGGGAGATGTGCAGTAGAGTCTCTTTTAGAGTAGTTATCATACAGTGTCTCACCCAATGGTCAATTATTATTGTTGCTTTTACATCTACAGTCAGAGCTAAATTGTAGTATGGTCTGTGTAGTAGGAGATTTGCACTCATGGGTTTCTTTTTGTTTTGTTTTGTTTTTTGTTTTTTTGAACAAGGCCACGGTTTCTCTAATTTCATCCCTGGAAGGTAGTATATTTTTGAGGAAAACGGTGGTTGGCGTTAATGGCGGCGTTCGACAAGGCCTTTGAGGGAAGAGGGGAGGAAAAAATAATCCCATTTCCGGAAGCAACATGCAGATTCCCACAGAGGCAACGATCAATGCTCAGACCTCATCAATTTACTCACAGTGGAAGAAATCTTTACAAAAATATATATATAACCAACACAGATAAACAATTACTAAATAAGAAATTGATAAATTTAGATTCCTATTTATTGAAAAAAGAAGAGCCCAGATTTTCTTCTTATTCTTCAAAATTTTTTTTTTCCCTCTTATCTTCTCTCTCCTCTCTCTTATGCCAAATGCTTCGAATCCACTCTTCAGCCCATCTCTTTCTCTCCTCGTCGTCGTAGATCTCGCCGGCACCCTTGTGAGAATTTCTCCGGTCGGTGCCTCAAGAGGTGGATCTTGCGAGAATGATCGCGATCTCGTCAGGCACTCTCCAACGCGTGATTCGGTGGCTGGATCGGACATCCTAATCCAAACCTGCTGCAGAGGAGGCCGTCGCCGGAGAAGACAATAAGCTCGGGGTGCTGACAACCACAAGAACAGACGACGCCGATATAAATCGCGATTGTGTTGCAATTCTACCATCATGCGATCGAGGTCATTTTGGTCGTGCGAGATCGCAGTTGCACTGCCGCTGCCAGAAAACATAGATTATGAAGATCTTGCTGGAGAAGATGAAGATGCAGGCGGGCGAGGGTTTGGCTGATGGGTGTTTGGTTACAGATTGAAAGTGAGAGGAAAAAAAAAAAACAAAGAAATTGGTTTTGCAAGTTAATTGTGGGGTTTTTTTTTTTTGGTCCTTGATAATAGAACGAACACCGAACCAAGATTTGAACTTTGTAATCGGAGAAGAATAAGGAAGTGGGTGGAAACATTTATTTCTTTTTTGACTTGTATCCTCCTCTGATTATGTTATTGATTTCTTTTTTTTTTTTTTTTTTTTAAAGTCTCCGATACAAAGAGCTAGTGTCTACTGTTACTATCACTATCATACACTCTTAATATTTTGACCGTTAGATTATCTAAACGGTTAAAAAACAAACATTACTGATAATTACCGTAAGAGATACTCTATTGTAGTCTCTCTATTTATTAAATATTGTTAACGTTATATTTCTTAAAATTTTAATGTAGATGTTAGTTGTTACATAATATTGACAGGTTTTAGTAATTTCAAATTAAAAAAAAAAAAAAAAAGAAACTGTAAAATTTCTTGCTTGGGAATGGGGATAATAGTTATTATTCTGATGGATGGAAAATGGGGATCGTTAGTTATGGGTACAGGGCAAAGGTCCAAAGTGCATGGTATAAGCAAATGATGCGACAATAAATTAGTTGAGACAAAAACCTAAAAAAGACATCCAAATATCTGACAGGAAAAAAATAGCATTTTTACTTGTCAGACTCTGACATAATTATAATTGAGCACGGTGCTCAACACTTGTACCCCGTCTACTTCCCCCATTTACTCACATTTTGTCCATTCTCTTATTATTACCCTATTATTATTATTATTATTATTATTATTATTATTTTTTGCTAGAACGTCCATAAAAAAATATTTTTTTATTTCATTTTCAGAAATAGAAAAACCGCTTTTGACATTTTTAACCTTTATAATAGAAGATCTACTCTCTCTACAAGTATAAATGTAGGAGGTTAGGAGTGTTCATATTAACGGTAAATTGGATCGCACAAAATAAGTTGATAGACATTGATAATTTTTTACAAGACAACTATCCTTATCGTATAACTTATCCACTCTACCTCATCTGCTACCCTTGATCCATCCTTTTCGTCGTGGTTGTCCTCATCTTCACCTCTTTTATGACATTTAGCTTCCCACATTTTAGGCTTTAAAAACTGATCGTGACTGATTACTAGATATGTTTGAAAATTAGTCACGATTAAGTTAATTAACCCCCCTTTGTTTTCATTGGTGGTTTTTGATTTCATATAACCAAAATCTCGTTCTGTCATCAAATTACTAAAACAAATAGTTTATTGAACTATCATATGATCTACTTAAATATATCATGCATTTGAAAGTCTTAAAAAAATGGGTTGTACTCAGATTTAAATCTTGGAGTTTTCTATGATAAATTATTCTTGTTATATAGTGTATGTTCTTGTTGTTAAATTTAATCAAAATTATTAAAAAAGAAAAAAGTATAATACAAATCAAACAATTTAAAAGGGGCCCTTCCATTAAGATGTTTTTTCATAGGAATTCTCCTAAAATCTTATGTACCAATTAAGGTTGATATAAAAAAAAAAAAAACCTATTTATTGTAGAGATATACCAAAATATAACAACTTTAATATCCTAGTGTACTAAACCAGGGGTACAGATGGCAAATCAAGAGAGGGTGATAAGATCCAAAATCCAAAAACCAAAAACATTCTCCAATTGTGGTAAAGGTAAAGGTAATAAATTATTGGGATCCGAGAAAAAGCAACAACAGAATTCTCAATGTAGAATTATCACCAAAAAAAAAAAAAAAAATCAATAAAGATCCGCGCACAATACGGAATCTACTACTAACGTGCGCAGGTATGAACGCTACGCACCCAGCCTCCCGAGTCAGGAAAGAAGTAAAAAATACAATTAAATAAAAAAAGAATTGGCCGGAATATTTTTTTTCTTTCTTGTATTAAAACACAGAAATATTAATTATTTTTGTTACAGATAAAAATGATAATATCACATTCAATCTTATCAAAATTGGAGAACGAATCCTCCAACCAAGTTAAAAAGAAAAGAAATAATCAATTTAAAAAAAAAAAAAGAAAAAAAGAAAAATAGAAATGAAAAAGGCAGGGCCATAGACTTATCTTCCAATTCTCGTCAAATGTGTGTATATATAGATGTATATATATGTGTGTGTGTGTGTCTAGTGTCTTGTTTTTGTCTCTTTCTTTCCTAACTTTTTTTTTTTTTTTCTTATTATCATTCTCTCTCTCTCTCCTCTTTTTTTCTCTCTCTCTCTCTGACTAAAGGACTGGTTTTTTAGACAAACATACTCCTCCGTCTCCCAGACTCAGACTCACAGAGAAAGAAAGAAGAGAGAGAGAGATAGAGAGAGGATGATGGCCGGGTGGGAGAAGCAGGAAGAGAGAGAAGGGCATAATAATAATAATAATAATAATTATAATAATTATAATAATAATCATAGCAATAACAACAATGGAAATCTGTATAATCATCATGTGAAAGTGATGACAGACGAGCAATTGGAGACGCTTCGCAAGCAAATCTCCATCTACGCCTTCATTTGCGAGCAGCTTGTTCAGATGCACAAGAACCTCACTTCCCATCACGATCTCCCTGGTTCTCTCTCCTCTCCTCTCCTCTCTCTCTCTCTCTCTCTCTCTCTCTAACCTTTTTTTTTTTTTGGTCCATTTGGGTCTTTTTTTTTTCTCCTTCTCTGGTTGATTCCTGTTCTGTGCTTGTTTTTGGTTCTTCATCTCCAACTCGCAAGACAAACGACGCCTTTAATTTTGATTTTTCTGTTTTTTTTTTTTTTGTTTTGTTTTTGTTTTTTTTTTTGTTTTTATGGCTTTTTTTGGGGTTTTTTGTTTTGTTTTGTTTTGTTTTTTCTTGGTAATTTGGGTTCTGAAATCTGATTTTTTATTTTGTATTATATATGCTCATTTTGGTCGTATATAATATGCATCTTACCCACTGACCATTTTGTTCCAATACCTTCTATTCTATTGCTTAAATTTGCCTTTCAATTTATTTCTGTATACTAGAATTACGTCGGTAAAAGAAAATTGTCACATATGGGGAAAAAGTAATAAAATAAAATAAAATTCCACTTTCTGATGCGGCAGTTTTAATATGTAGATATGACAAAATATTATTAGACGGACATGAAATGAAACGAGACACGATCAAGATAACGGAGTCGAATCTTGATCGGTGACTAGGTGAATTTCACAATGCACACATTTAATCCTACTCATAATATTATGGCTTTTGCTACCTTAAAAATAGGCATTTTTTTGTAAGGATGTATGTCTGAGAACTCTCCATTTCCTTATGCTCTAAAATTCTAAACAGAATTTGTGCAACTTCTCGTTTCAGGCGTCCGTTTGGGAAACCTTTACTGCGATCCGTTGATGACATCTGCTGGCCACAAAATCACGGCGAGGCAGCGTTGGACTCCGACACCAGTGCAGCTACAGATTCTGGAGAGTATGTTCGAACAGGGGAACGGAACTCCAACCAAGCAAAAGATCAAGGAGATAACATCTGAGCTGAGCCAGCACGGCCAAATCTCGGAGACTAATGTGTACAATTGGTTCCAGAATAGGCGGGCTCGGTCGAAAAGGAAACAGCAGAATGCAGCTCCCAACAATGCTGAATCTGAAGTGGAGACTGAAGTGGAGTCTCCCAAGGATAAGAAGACAAATCCAGAGGAGTTTCTGTCCCAACAGAACTCGGCTCCAAGGGCTGAAGATATTTGCTTCCAGAGCCCCGAGATCAGCTCTGACCTGCATTTCTTTGATCCACATTCCAACAAAGGAGAAGCCATGTTCCCATCAAACACTTCTTTACGGCCTGCGAGAAACTTGAGTCATATGCCATTCTTCGACGGTCTGCTCTCGAACTCAAGTGCGTACACGCTCTAAACTTTCCTCAATTTTCATTCTCTCCTTGTCCTTGCATCATCAATGACCCTTTAGGCTTGAGCTGAATCCTCGTTTACAAATCGAGTCTTTGGCTTTTCCTTGCCTCTTTCTTAATATGCTTGTTCGTTTTTCCTTCTCCATTTACTTCATTTTGGTATTTGTTAGGTTTAGGGAAATAGCGATTTATACAGACAAACAAATCCTAGTCTTGCTAGAGGCCTAAATAAATCCGAACTTACTAATTTTACTAAACCTGTCCTACTTCATACACTGATAGTGTTGTCTCTATACTTCTGGTGTTTATTTCGATAGGAAATGAGCATCTCAGTGGAAAAATGGAAATGCCGGGGAGTTATGGTCTTTACGAGCACGGAGAAGACTACAACATGACGGGATGAGGCTAATCCGTCCATCGTCCGAGGGAGAAGTTTATATTGTGAATAGAAATGGTGCAGATCCCAGATGCAAGCTTGTTGGAATGTGTTAGGAGAAATCATTGCAATTGGATGCTGTACAATCTTGGATATGGAAAGTAAAAGAGAGTACAAAGCTAACTTTAGCAGAGTTTAATGTTTCCCCTTTTGTCTTCAAATTTTTTTCTTTTTCCTGGTCCAGTTTCATGAGGGAGTAGAATGTCATGGTTTTTGATTGATGAACCAACAAACTTGAGTCTTTATAAGTTTGGAGACTAGTTTTACCTGCTTCACTTTTGATAATGTGAGCACTTTTGCCCCCTTTTCTATTTTTTTTGTTTAACTGATATTTTGTCCGAGAGTTGCTTTAGCATTTGTTGATACAATGTGAACAATTTATGTTTGAATATAATTGGAAGGACCAGGCTTGGCATGCTAGCTTTTGTCAAAGAGTTGGGCTGCTTTTTGCACTACACACACACACACACACACATATATATATATAATTCCTTCCTTGCTCCTATCTCTCTTGACGTAAAGTTAGTGGTCGTGTAAATTTTTTTAGTATTCCACTAAAACTTAATTAATAAAAATCAAACATATTCAGATGTGAAGTTATCACTATCTAATGTTATGATGCATGCCATAAAGAGAATAATAAAATCTTTTTCCAAATAATAAAGAACGAAATGTGAAGGGTAATGAGTTTGGAAAGTAAATAAATAAGTAAAGAAATTATTAAATTCTCTTTCAGCATTAACTTGCCTACTAAAAGTAAAATGAAAAATTCCTTAAAAAAAATTAAAATGAAAAAACAAACCAATTCCATTTTTATTGTTTACTAAACCTAGTAATAAAAATCTTAATAATGTAATTGCTGTAATTAAATAAACATATATTTATATACGTAAACTTATCAAGGACATATAAATAAATTTTATATTCATTATCTTTAATCAGTCTTCAATGCCAAATCCAGTATAAAAATGATATTTTCCCCTTCTTTCCTCGTTCATTTTATTATGATATATGTGAGTCTCATCAAACTACCATTTTTAATTTCTTCTGAAATAGAGTTGCCTATGAACTAAACGAATTTTGTTTGTGCTCTTTGATGGATATTTTTATTCATGCTTGAAGAAAGTCCAGATTGTAGTTTATTTATTTATAGCAATGGTAAAAAATAACATATTTTATAACTACTTTCGAAGTTTATAACAATTTTTTAAAAAGATAATAAATTATAATATATCTTTATGGGTAAATCATTATTTTTAAATTAATTTTTAATAATAGATTTACATATATAGTTTCATATTATAGAGAGAGGAGAAGAATGATTAGTTTTTTTTATGTGATCATGAAGCTGATTATGCTATTTATTTTTAATATTTAAAATTTTATCTTATAATTTACTATTACTCTCTTCAAAAATATTATTTTACTTTTTTCTCTTTATTTATTTATTGATTCATATATTTTTTTTCAATAAAAAATTATTCATATTATTCATATAGTTGATTACCTTTGAAGAAATATCCATTTCCCACCTTAAAAAAAATTGATTTACAAAAAAGAAATATAAGTACACTTGTTTTTCTCTCTCTCCTTATTTCTCCCTTTTCTTTTCTTCTCTCTCTGGCCGAACCGAACACTGACTCTCTCTCTCTCCCTCTCTCTCTCTCTTCGAGCTTTCAACTGAGAAGAAGACCAATTTCTGCAGCGAAGAGAAATATTTACTAGGATTTATTTATGAAAAAAACCTAATTAATATGATGAAATTCCGAAATTTTGAGACTTTTATGGATAATTAGCTAAATTTTATTGGGAGGCAAAAGGCAATTTCGTTGATGGCCGTACCCATAAGCCCGCGGCTCAGCATCCACCACATTGTGGCTCCCAAGAATGGCGTCAGGGCTCTTCTTGTCTGCTTCTCTGCTCTGCTTCTTCTTCCATTTTCCTCCTATCTTTTCCTCCTTCAGGTATTACCCTTCTTTTTAAGTCTCCCAATGCTAATTTAAGCTTGTTTTTTACTTCTATTTCATTCTCGAGAAATTATTCAGTAAATCGGATTTAATACGTCATCATATTTACATGATACATCCCGTTCGATAAATCATTGATATCTAGGAATTTTTTTTTTTTTATGAAGATGATTAAATAGAGTTAGACACGCGTGTGTGTATATATATATATATAAAATATATTTTGGCATGGACCTACAAGGTATGAATAATATATCCATGATTTATTAGAAGTATGTACCAATTTCTTTCTGTTTTTTTTGGGTCCTGTATGGTGTAAAGATCTCCACTTTTTTAAGGTTTCTGCAAATTTCTTTGACATAGTCTTGTTCAGAAGTAGTCTGTGTTATGCTGTATCTTAATGTTTTGCAACTTGCTGATGAATAATTATGGCTGCATTGTGGATTGCTTCACATCATTTTCATGAATGAGCTCATAGATTCTTCATATATCTATCTATGTATATGCATGTATGTAGATTGCGTCTGTGAAACTTTGGAATTATCTTGAGAAATTGCCGGGTTCTTGACTCAATAGCAACCAAATGACAGGGCTATTCAATTCTCATTGTTTTATGGAGCTTCTTTATAGAGGCACTCCTGCTAAAGTTGATGCTTTGGAATGCTGTTAAGAAAGGTCAGAGATGAGCGCTTTGGACCTCCAAGTTCATACTTGTTCCTTCTTTAATGTCAAGGAGATTTCTAGATTCATATACTGTTGTTTTTGAATGGCTCAGAGTCTGTCCTGGTTATGCCGGCTTTCGGGGTTCAGCTTGAGACTCACTATGTCAGGTATATCTATACATTTTAGAGATGAGGAACCTTGGCATACGTACGTAGCTGTTTTTTCTATTTTTGTAACACTTTGTTTATGCATGCAGTGGAAAAGTAAATCGGCGCTTTATTCCCGTCGACAAGATTTTGAAACCAGTTCTGCTGGAATGTGTGACCCCAGTTACATGTTACTGGAGCTTGTGTTTGGTTCTGTGTGAAGCAGAACTAACATCAGTTTTTGAGGTAAATAACTTTTTTTTTTTTTGGTTGTGTGTTGTTTTGTTTACTCCATGTAGTTTTTGATCGATTAAATTGATGAAACTTGAATTCTTGGTTCAGAGATTGCAGCCGCCGGTGAAAAAGTTGGTCCCCATCTGGAAGGCTTTGTGTGAAGCCACAAATAAGGAAGAGAGGTCAAACATATCTACTGAAAATGGTCTGTGAGGGACAGTTAAATCTTTGTCAATATGAATTGAACTTCTTCACACTCGTTGACCGAAGAATGTTAAGGCGAAATTAGCGGTGAATCACAAAGTATGGAGTTCAGATGGATAACTTACCAATATCCAACAAATGGTTCTCTTGAATACTTCGATCCTGTATGACCTGTATATATTTCGGCTTCAGCATTTTTTTCACACAAATGCTAATTGAATAGCTTTTCCAACGTGTGTTCAGATTATTTCATTAAACAGAGAGGAGTACATGAGTTTGCGAAACATCAATATGAACTTTGAATTTACAGGGATCGTTCCATTCAATCTTTAGCGAAACATCAATCTGAAGTTAAAAATTGAACCGTAAATTGAAAATATCAATCAATTGATTATTCTGAGCTGAAACGTGCTTATTGATTATCTATGGTCACTTACAGACTAATCCATTTTCCGTACACTACAGATGAGAAAGAATGAGTTAACGGTGTAATTATCCCACGGTGGATATGTCGTGAATGGTTCAACAGAATATGTCGTTTGTTGCATAGTCTTTAGCTTGTAGCCGAATTTAAACGCTGTGCCGCACGTTCAACAGTGAGTTCATGTCGGTGCAACCCATGCCATAGCCCATTCACCTCATCATTCAGCAGTGCAATCTTAGCAATCTGCTTATGCAATGCCTCCAAGTTGACAAGTGGGGCGGTTGTTGGCCGCCCATGAGCACACTGCATAACAAACTCCGCTTGGTTATTTGACAAGGTACTGAGGCAGTTAACAAGCTTCTCTAGCTTTCTCTTCCTCGCTCACCCAGCATGCACACAAAGAAACACGTACTGCCTATGCGGAGTCGCCTCCCAAAAACATTTTGAAAGTGCACTTACCTGGAAACACAGTGCCGTTTGCTTTAGCTCTGCAATGAGGAGGGAACACTCTGAAGGTAGCAAGGAGTCGCCAAACATAATTGCACCTTAAACGATAACATAACATCATGAGACAAAGCAACGAGACAGGCCTACTGTAATCACGCTTTACAAAGTTCAACATGTTTCTCCAATATTAACAACTTTTTCAATCATAATTTCGACCTAATTAAATTTCATTATCTAGCATTGACTCTGCATGTACCATACCTCTGCATGCTTTTGAATTAAGGATGCGAAGAACGGAGGGTGGTATCGTTGATGATCCATCTGTATCGGCAAGCTAAATGATTTGAAAGAAAAGCTGGCGTCAGAGAGTTATCAAAGTGGCTTAAATAAGGAAAAGATAAAGATACCTAAATGGAGATAAACATGTACAAAAGAACTAAAAAAAAAAAGTTCGAGCCAACGAACCCTCTATATTACCTGCTGAAGAAACTCCATAAGATCTACATCAGACAAGTTTACACCTAAGATGCAGGGCACCTGCATGTTATTCAAACAAGATGATATAAATTATATTAATGAACATCATAACATGTAAGATATGCTGTACTTTATGCAAGTTAAACAGACTAATTAAAAGAGAGAAGTGAGTCTTTCACCGCAACAAGTGTGACAACTGCTGGTTGCTTGTGGAGAAGATTCAAACTCCTGTGGGAAGAATTTAAATGAAACGGATAAATATATGTTTGAGAAGAACAAAATTATTTTCTTTAAAGCTAACAAGAGAATTTAATAACAGGCTTAATTTAGTACGAGTCTCCAAATATAATCCTTTTAAGCATCAAGCAACGTACAGATTAGTGAAAGCAGCATGGCTTGGAATATTGTTATAACAGTAACATGATGAAAATGAGTAACTAGTTCATCTCTACAAGTGGGCAACCGTTAATGATTATATGCACTTCTTCATCCACCCTTGACCGTATTGCGATAAGTCTTGTATGTCAATAGTGATGACGTTGGTAGAAAAAGACAAGAAAATACCTTTTAAAGGACCTTGAATCCTGAGCATGAATATTGCATATCCAACCCCATTCTCGAATTTCTTCAGCATAACTATGCAGTAGCTGATGCCCAATCTCTGGCAGTGTCTGATATTATATAAAGAAGAATATCAACTCAAGTAAATTAGCTGGTAAGACTTCATCCAGCATCAAGTACATACATACCAGCTCTTGCTCTGCTTCCAGAAAAGAAATTGTCCTTCCTTCTCCAGACAAGACCTTGGCATTTGACTCAATTGTCAGAAAACATCAAACATACACACATGCACACCAAGTATTTAAACACAGGAAAAATTCCTACCTTCTGACGCAGCTCCTCAAGTCGAATCCTTTCATCTGCAGCATGCTGGTGACAAGGACCACTGCTGAAGTCAAAATTCGAATATATATTGTGCACGTAGAAGATTTACAGTTTGCAGTATACAAGCATTTCCAACGTGAAAAGATAGTTTCTATGTACAGAGGCATCAAATCTATGTTCGTTTGAAAAGCAGCATCTAGAGTTTGCAGACACAAAATTTGAAGAGAAAAAACGCAACTTGTAGTTCAGTAGTTCTAATTTCTATTCGACTTTTTCCATCAGGCAATTTTTCTAATACAAAAAACTATTATTAGGGCTACTGTCCTGCAATCCTCAGGCCACTTCACGTTTCCAAAAGGGAATAAAAATTATTGCTCCGAAGCGAATAAACAAAAGGTTCCCTAAATTAGTGAGAAGAAATCTGACAAAAGTAGATGTTGAATAAGTGAACCTGGTCAACAACAGCAAGAGTTCTGCCAGCCACAATCGGAATAAATTTCTTATCCACCTGCTGGAGAACAATAGCATCCTCAAGGCAGTTCTTGTTAATGGATTCTGGAACTAATAAGTCACCTGCAAGGTGCAAGAGTCCAGAAGAGATATCGAGTATATTACTCTGATCTTGGATGGCATGCAACTTCTTATTATTCTGCAAACATCAAAATAAAATATTGATATACTGATAAATAATTCTTTAGAAAATGATTTTTTTTTTTTTTTTGGGGGGGGGGGGGGGGGGGTGTGGTGGGATTAGTACAGCAATCTGCGGACAGCAGTTCTGCCATTTGGTCCAGCAATCCGGTGAATCTTGAAGTTCCTTGGAGATAGATTCTGATAAGCAAGACAGCATAGACACATTACATTAACCAACAATGTCAAAACAGATATAAATAATTCAAGAAAGGCACTAGCTGTGCTGAATTTAAATTATGGCACAGCAGATAGTTTTTGCTGGCTTCTCACTAGGTACTTGTCATCAAGAGGTTGATGTTCTGAATAAGAACAAAAGAAAAATCCTCTTTCTAAATATGAAGAATTACATTGCACGAGTTTTTACAATTACAGAAACAGAATTGAATTCCCAGGTAGATTAAACTAACATTTCCGTTTTTAATCTTCAATTTCCCTCTTATATTTACCAACATCCACGTCCTTTAGACTAAAACAACAAACATAGCATATAATAAACTTACCCTTTTGCAAAGCAGCATCTTGAATGTCAAAACGAGAAGACTTTTCAAAAGTTTCATCTTTTTCCATCTTATGGTTGTCTTCCTTAAGGTCTTGCACGTTCTTCAAATCTAGCCTGAAGGCAATAACAGGGTGAACAGAGAAGTGACCAGTTACATATTTTATCTAAAAAGAAAAGAAGGAAGGAAGGAAAGAAGGAAAAAGTGATAGAGACACACACAAATTGTAGTACCTGCTGTGTAACGACGAATCCCCCACAGAAGTCGACTTCAAATGTTCAGGAGTTTCTGCACATTAGAGATATATTAACTCACCTTTCATCTTCAGCAATATCTTAAAGGAAAATTTACAGAAGACTACCTGTATAAGCAGGGCCCTTATCTGCTTTGGATGACAATTGACAATTTAAGGCAAAGAACCTCCTCTTGCTTTTATAAAAGGGTGGACATGAGTGGCTTCTTGCTCTTCGATTTTTTGAAAATTGAACATATCTCTCACCTTCCCCATTACATGTATCTCTTTGACTTTTGTGCATGGCAATACTTTTGTGGCTTTTAACAGGTGAATCAAAACTTAACCAATCTCTCTCATCAGTTGATATGTCCATGCACTCGGGAGAAAATTTATTCTCCAACTTGCGGCTTTGCAGGAAGCGACCTGAAACAACATCATCTAATCGACTGTTTGAACAACTTGTGATGCAGTTATCTTGGCTGGATCTCTTTCCCAGTACATCATAACTATATCTGCGGTCTTTTTCTTCATCGTCTGTAAAATGCTTGTGTCTAGATGTGTTAATAAATGTACAACTACCTTCACGTAAGTCGGTATCAGTGTAATCTTCTACATCCCAGAGTGTGCCCCGGGAAAAGGAATCTGATCCCAAGAAGCACCGTTTGGAGTTTAAGTTGAGACTATCAGAGCCGGCGGTATCTACTTTTGCAACTGAATAAGATGAGAAAATGTCATTCCTGATCCCATCAACACTCTCCTCATTAAACGTGATTGACTTTTCAGGCAGACTATCAAATTCTGCAGACCAATCATATTTTCTAGCAACTCTTGGGAAGTGCTGAAAACTGGATTCCTGATCCTGCCACGAAGTCCTTGACAAGATATCAAAACTCTGGTTGTTGCTGTGAATTTCTGAAATATTGACCTCGTCACAATGTTCAGTCAACATTTTCTTCATCTTGAAACCATCACTTCGAACGTCATGACCAGAATCTGTAAACAAAGAACTCTCTCGTGGAAGGCTCCGTAGAAAAGAGCAACTCTTCAGGAAAGGTTTCATCGAATCCCTAATCATCTCAACATCATCACTCGAGTCTTCACAGTCACTAGTAATTGCAATACCTGCTGATCCACTTCTAACATTGAGACTACCTTCAAAAGAATCATTTCTCCACCAAGAGCTAAAATTATTATTATCCACATCAACACTGCGTATTTTTCCTGTACTGACTTCATTCACGAAGAAATGATCTTTCACAAATGGAAAATCGTTACAAGAAATGTTAATATCTTCTTCACAGTTCTTGGATACTTGGGGACTGCATTTTGCAAGGGAACTCTCCCATGGTTGAACAGACTTCTCAGTATGAAAAGTAAAATCAATCTCATTTTCTTCCTCTTTGAAGTAGTTAAATGGGTGACAAACTGGAAATATGTCATGCTTCCTATAAGACGAGTAGTTGTCCTCTTTACTGAGGATATTCATATGAGAAGAAATAAGACCTGGAGAGGACTGACGATTTTGGACAGTGCACCTTGTTTTCTCCACTGTGGAGTTCCATGGAGAAATTTCATCACC
The DNA here is from genome assembly GCA_024759925.1 of Ficus religiosa. Lineage (NCBI taxonomy): Eukaryota > Viridiplantae > Streptophyta > Magnoliopsida > Rosales > Moraceae > Ficus > Ficus religiosa. Next base: position 20,273 of record JAFMPE010108226.1, on the reverse strand, counting down.
TAAATCTAGCAGCATAAAAGAAGAAATGTTCATCAACACGCTATACTGAAAGCAACAGGAAGTTAAGGCCTAAAAACTGATAGACATGGATCGGGCTATATTATTGGCATCGAACGAAGCTGGTTCATGTAGTAGGACCATTACCCTCTGCAGACGTGTGAATTTCATCTCCAGGTGACATTTGATCTTTTCTCATCATATCAGCTGCAAACCTGACAGATTCTGCTACAAATCTTAGAGGTTAGTAAAAATTCAGTAGGTCATCATACTACTAAACCGAATCCAGAAAAAGAGATGAGAGAACGTTTCCATCCCTTAATAGCATGATCAGAGTGAAGGCATACCGTAAGATATGTTTTCCTTCCACAATTGTTGAATTGCCTTATCGAGGAGTGCAAGTACAGGAACCCAATCCTGGTAAAGAGTGGGACGGGTTTGAAGGAAGGAAAACAGTAATATTCACTAATCAACCAAAAGCCAGGAAGCATTGAGGCTGATATACAGGTGTTGGAATACATATACACATGATAAATTATCTTCGTAACTGACTTTAATATAGTAACTATTCCTTAAATCTCAGATGTATATCGAACAGCATATTCAATTTTGTAACATTGTTAAAAACGAGGGTGCCCCAAAAAAAGAGAACGAATCAGTTGGAATGCATATCAGGAAGAGTTTCATTTGTCATCTTCTAGGTAAGATGCTACAATAGCTGCTAAATGTGTCACGCCATTTTTTTTAAAGTTCGGCAATTTAAATAAGATATTCAAGTTCAACGAGGAGGGGGAAGGTTTGACGTGTTAATGTTGTTCCCTAAATCTCTGCACCTCAAACAAAGATGAGTCCACTCATAAATCATTAAATTTTACTTCTACCGCAAAAAGACGCAATGTCGCAGTCACTCCAGATAGTCATATTTAATATGAACAAGTTGGTAATGGAACGAAACTCTACAATAAAATGTAATTGCATTTAAACTAGTATTGATCATCACAGAGAAAATAAAATTACCTTGAATTCCACATGTGTTTTTGATGGTTCAAAGGTTAGATCATAGAAACACAGAGGACAACTTATGTTCAGAACAAAAGCTGGGTATGACTGAGGTCTACTTCTCTTTCTGTTTTGGGTACCATTGACAGCTTTCACTTGGTCACAACACTCAAATCTAGCGGCCAATTGATTCACCAGTTTATGAATTGGCCCTTTGCAAACAAATCGTGAGTTAATATCTGCTAAAGTTAAGGATGAAGTTCAAAGAAAATAATACACATACTACCTTCTATCCCAAACCATCCACCTAAAGTTAAAACATATTCAAATATGAATAGGCTGGATACAGACATATTGAAAAGCCTGCAAAAACAGACATAAAACAATAGGAAATTGAGAATCTGAGATATAAGATAGATAAAGCAAATAGATTCAGTAAGATCACCTTGAAGTTCATGAACATGAATTTTTTTTTTTGTTAATTACCTTAATGGTCAGATTATCACAAGGGCCAGATATGTATCCAGAAAGCTTGATTTTGCCATCGCTGATATTCAATTCATAAAGAGACGAGGAGGCCTCGATCCCAAAACAACTGGTAATCAGTGACATGGGAGAAGAATGATGTGTGCAAAGAAGCACGTCCTCACTACATGTGAAATGAAGACTGTAAGCAAGAAAACAAAATAACAAGATTCAACTAAAAAACAACAACAGAAGATACCTTTCCGTATCAACAACTTTGAAAGAGACCTTTGAGTGCACAAGAGCAATCCGAAGTACACATTTCTTGACCGATTGCAAGACCTTTTTAGGGCTTCCAGTTGACAAAACAAACCAAAAGGCACGTCAAGTCAGTTGAAACTACAGCAAGTGTAATGATAATAGAGATGTAGGGAGCTCAAAAACAAAGTAAATTTTCAAGTAACAGGGCACCTGGACTGAATATACTTTCTCCGAACTGGTTGGTTGTAAAATAAATCACGAACAACAACTGCAAAAAAGCATTTTGATAATCAAGAATTTAACAACTAACAAAAGGATTACGGCAACCAACATGAAAGAAAACATAAATGACCAATGAAGATAAAGAGCATTTTACATAACTTTCTCCTAGCATAAGAAACCGTCAAACTCACACATAAAGCAACAAGGAAACTCATATATTTACAGTTCTGATAATCAGCTATACTAAATCTCAACCCAATTGATCAAAGTTGCCATATTCATTCAGTGAAGAATTATAGAACAAGGTACAAAAAGATGCTAACTACATATAAACAACGTAAGCATCAGTCCAAAGTGTAAAAATCTTGAGATACGTGGCTAATTATCTCCACAATGTCATTTAAGGATTTTGGGGAAATAGAGTCGACACCTGTTGTTCCCATTTCCTTCCTATCATCACATATTCCGAGATACAAACATTTGCTTCCCTGTGACAAATTAGAGGAAAAGTCATAAAGCATCCTCGCTTGAAAACCCCTTTCTTTGTTTGTAAAATGATCCGTACCTTCATGACTTTGCGATACCCATTCGGCCTCCCACAAGCTTTTGTCACAATTTCTAACAATGATACATCAGAAATTGAAGCCAATGCTTCGCCTCGAGAACCAAAGCTCCCATTGTTAGTATCCTTATCAACCAATTGGTCAAACTTTGACGTTGCTGCCCACAGAGGGTACATATAAAAAAGAATAAATAAATTAAAAATTGCGTGTGACCCGATATTATGATATAAAATGAAAAGACATAAAAATTTCTTCCCAATTGTGACATAATTCACTTGTTATTCATATCAGTGTCTTTCTCCTTGATTGTTGTTTATATCAGTGTCTTTCTCCTTGATTAACTTACTTTTGGTATGCTTTATAAGAAGACCCATATTTGTCTTTCAATTTTTCGAGATCATTAAGCATTTGTAGACTACAGGATGTTTTCATTTACCATATCTTTCTCCTAGTAACTCTAATCCATCCCGGGTGATGCCGGTTCCTGCAAATTTATCCCAGAAAAAAAAATTATATAAAAAGCTTGATATATATATATATGTATGTATAGATATATATTGTGTATAGTTGCAACTAAGGTAAGAATATTGGTACTAACCATCATCTTCTACTTTCACATAACAGGTCGAAACGCCTACAAAAACTGATACCTGAAAGCAGTAAACGGACAAATATACCAAAAAATATGGATGAATTAAGATAAAAAATAGCAATGAATTGATAATAACACCACACAGGATGGTAGTTTCATAAACCCTAAATCCCAATTCTACTCTCCAAGATCAAAATTTTATTGGGGGGAAAAGCTTTCTGTGGATCACACAAAAAGGACATCCCCAGGAATTAAATTGGCACAGTGCGCAGATTTGAAAAACAAGATAGAAGAACAAAGAAGAACCCAAATGCACGATTTTCCCAAAAAAAAAAAAATCGAAAGCAATGCAAAATTTGATTGAATTACTTTGCATTAAGATGAGCGACATTTAGAATTTGATCAAGTGGGTGAAGAAGGAGAAGTAGTTGAAATGGATTTACCTTTGAAGCACCAGAATCTAGGCTGTTGAAAACGAGCTCTTCGACGACTCTTGTGATGTCGAAGAGGATAATTCCAGAACGCACTGAACTACGAACAGCTTCTGGCAATGATTTGATGCTCCCCATCTAAGCTCAAGAAATGCAGTTGATTTCAACGTCGAATTCCGAGTTTAGTGTCCAGAGGAGGTGAAAGATTTTCTCTTTTCTGCGGATTTTCCACTTCTGCAGCTTCCAATTTTCTCAGCAACCAAACAAAGAGACTGTATTTTGAAAATATAACGAAAAATGGCGGTGAAGAAAGCCCTGGGATGGGAGATTGGATAAAGTCACTTAATGAGAAGGTTGGGTGAGTCACAGATGGGATGTCATTGGACGGAACTCACGGAAGTATGACGCTACCTCTTGCACTTAACTGCCAAATATCTGGATTTTGATTGGCTGTCTCGGAGTCAGAGTTACCGATGGGTATGAAATTCGTTATCTGTTTAACTGACTTTCTTGTGACGGTCACTTCCTGTGCAAAGAGGCAAGACGATTATTACGGAAATACCCCTTTCGGAGTTTTTTTTTTTTTTTTTTTTTTAATGAATGAAATTTACGTTAAAATCCGTCATAGGTTCAGGATTTGAATGGGGTGAGACATAAATTTGTATAAAACTTATAACAAAAATAATTAAAAAATCTAGTAAAACTTCTAATATTCTTAATAAAGCAGCATATTATGCCTTAAAATCATTGCATGATAACTTCATCCTTAATATTATTAAAAACTTCTTTCTCGATATGCACACATACACAAGCAAGAAGGAAAAAGTTTGAGAAAAAAAAGAAAGAAAGAATAGAATGGTATGTAATGGTAATGATAGGAGATAAATAAGTGGAAGTAAAAGAAAAGCAAAATTTTAAATTTGAAATCTAATTACAATTTGGAAACATGTACGATTTGGGAACCAACTAAAAAGTAAAATATAAAAATCATAAAAATAAAAAAGATATATGAAAAGGTTAAAAGTGATAGGAGAATGTAGGGAGTGAGATGCTTGCGTTTGATTTTAATGTTTGAATTATTGAATTAGGGTTTGAAATGATTGTGCTTTTATCAAGATATTTTAATTGCTGAAATTAAAAACTGTAAAAATTTAAAATGTGGTCAAAAAAAAAACTATGAAGTTTGTTTTATTCATTTCAAAATTTTATGCTATTTAAAAAAATATATATATCTCATTTGGATTTGTATATGTAAAATTATGAACTTTTAAAATTTCAGTTACAAAACTATATTAATAATAAAAACTGAGAAGAAAAGACAAAAATTAGATTTTAATTGTAGGATTTGAACCCTGTAACCAAACATCCGTGTACGGCTACAGAGTGCATGGTAATTGAGAAGAAAAAAAATTTTAAATTACACTGATAATTATATGGGAGCACAACTTTATATATATAGTATCTAATATACATTAAGTGCTTGTTTGGGTTGGTAGTTCAAACTATCAACTCAAATTAAAATTTTTGTCCTTTTTTTAAAAAGTTTTTTTATCTTTTCTGAAAAAAATTTTTGTCTTATCTAAAAAGTCAACAAAAATAGATAAGACAAAAATTACTATTGTAACTAAAATATTTCAACTCAAACTAACCAACCAAACAAACCCAATTTAGTAGCCTCCTTGTGGCACGTACCCCACACTGCGTAATGTGGCTCCGTGTGTTACCGTTACTTTAGAAATAGAAAACTAGTAGTTAATATTCATGATAACTTTAATCATAATTCCATCTATTGATGCCCTCTGGTCCAAAAACAAAAATTGCAATGATCAGCTACGATTTTGAACTACAAAAGATGAGGAAAAGGATTTTTTTTGGAAAGGAAATCTATCTCTCTCTCTGCTCTTTTAGTTTGAGTTAATTCTCATCATTTAGGGTTTGTTTGGTGGAGTAGTTTGAGTTGAGATTTTTAAGTTTCGATAGTTAATTTTTTTGAATTTTCAGAAAAGACAAAAAAATTTTTGAGAAAAAGACAAAAAAATTTTTGAGTTAAATGGTTTAAACCATTCAACCAAACACCCTATTAGACAAAAGTATCATATTTGTGTTGGGTGTATACATAATTGCCATTGACTAAATCGAAAAGGAAAATTCTCAACAAAAAATTAAAAAATAATAATAATGGACGAGGAAATTTTACATAACTTTAATAGGATTCTTACTTGGATAAAAGAATTTGAAATTAAAAATAAACACAAATATAGACAGATATAATGGATAGTTCATAAGTACGCATTGAAAGATTGATCTTTTTTTTTTTTTCTCTTACTTTTTAAGCATACGTTTGGTGTTAAAGTTTGAATTGTAAAATTTAGGTTTGAATGAAATTGTATGTTTCTTGAGATGTTTGAATTGTTGGAGTTAAAAAGTGTAAAAACTTAAAATATTTTCGGGCAAAAAAAATTAATATGGAACTTAATTCATTCTTCTCGAAATTTTATATAATTTAAAAAAAATTATCTCATTTAGAATTATATATGTAAAATTATGGACTTTTAAAGTTTGAGTTAGAAGATTGTGAACAGTGAAACGGAGGGAAAAAGACAAAAATTGAGTTGTAATTTTAGGATTCAAACATCAAATTGGGACTAACTTCTGTGTTAAAATAGAAAAATAATTTCTTAAAAATTATCTATCAATGATTGATCACTTGATAAATGATCAGAGTGCATATACAAAACCATTTTTGTTAATCTTACAAAAAAATATATATCACATGTTAAATGGGGGATAATTGTGGCATTTACCTTTTTTTTTTTTTTTTTTAAACAAGCAAGCATTTACATAGTTAGACTTTAGTGTTAGCGATGAAGAGGAGGTTAGTTAATATTTACATTAATGTTGTGGGATCTGCCTCCTTGGCTTCTAGAGATATATTTCTATTTATATCAAATAAATAAATGAATAACCAATTAAATATGATCATAATAAACAAACAAAATATGAGTACATGTGAAATGAACATGTATTTTTTTTATATATATATGTGACTCATGTGTCTGACATTTAACAATACATAACAATCATAATAATTGCCCCTATTTTCCATCAAAACACACCGTTTTGATCGAAAAGGTAAAGGCTTTTTATTTATGTATTTATTTATTTTTCTACTTTTTTTTTTTATTTAATTTCTTGGCTCTCATCCCTCTCTCTTTTTGCCTTTCTTCTCTGTTGTATCCTTCCTTCCTCTCTCCCATTCTCAGCGCCATTTCCTTGCTGAACCCTAGGATCTGCTCTTCTCCCAGGTTTGTTTGATCTCTTCAGCTAATGTTCTTCTTATTTCTTCCCTTTTTCCACCAACAACACCTTTTGATTGAATTAGGCAAAAACTTTCTCGGAAGAAAGAGAATTTTCCCAGAATATTTTTGTTTAATGCACTAGGAAACAGGAAGTTAAGCAGAAAATATCGTAAAAAGTATGAAACTTTAATGGAACTTGATAAGGATGAGATAGTAATCCTTACCCTAGCACAGAATTCTCCGGAATTGGAATTTTATGTTGTTTCAAATTTCAATCTCAATTTTCTATTATTTGTTTATCATTTTAGATTAGAGAATTTATTTTGTTTGTTTTAATACTCTCTTGTTGAATCTATAGCAGCTCTTGGGGGTTGATTGGGATCTTAAAATTGAGAATTTTAGTTCGTTATTTGTTTTGTTATCTTGTTATGTAGATGTAGTGCACAGTTTGTGTTTGAGTGATTGTATCAGAGGAGGAGAAAATGGAGGCTAATTTATGTGATGTCAATCATTTGGATGCTGATGTTCTTTTGCCTCCTCGGAAGCGTCTCCTCGCTGGATTGAAGAAACAGAGTCCGGACTGCGATGCTACATTGCAGCTGTCCCTAATTGCTTCTTCGCCTGCATCAGGATCTGCATCCGCATCCATGTCTTCATTGGTTCGTTCTCCATCATCACCTCCCTCGAGTGAATTCGATATTCGCCTTGGTAATCTATTGAGTTCTCATAACGCTAACCTTTCCCCGGAGGAGGTCGTAGAGGCCTCAAAATCAGCAGCTACAGCTGCAGCCAGGGCTGCAGAGGCTGCTAGAGCCGCTGCTGAGGAGAAGGCTGCATTGGCAGCCAAGGCGGTGGCTGCTGCAAAGAGTGCTTTGGATTTGGTCGCCTCTTTCTCTGACGAACCGGCGGTCTGCAAGGAAAGACAGCTGAAAAAGAACAAGTTGAAAAAGCACATCCCGGTTCAGCTCCTGTACAAAAAATACCGACCTATTGAGAATTGTAAGAAAGACGAGGAATTGGCTCGCAACTTGCACAGAGCTATAAACAGCTCGCCTAGAATATCAAAGAACTCTCCAGGTTCCGAGTGGAAGGGTCATAAACACAAGAAACCAAAAATGTCATCCAATTCTGAGAAAACAAGGGATTCAAATGGGGGCGCTGCATTGGAGCAAGCCCCCCCTGCATCTACCAGTAATGGAAACACGGCAGCAGGTGAGGTCGATTTTGAAAGTCCCACCCGAGAGTCACACAAGAATGAAGCGGATGAGAACGCGTGTACATATGATAGAGCTGCACGATCGGAGATAGATAATGGGGAAGTGGAATTGGGTCAGCCAGAGGAGAAAACTTGGGATGATATGTCTACAAGTGGTAAAAAGAGAGGAAGAGTTAAGCTAAAGAAGTTGCTGTTAAGCACGTGCGCCTTCAGGGACCAAGCAAATCCCAAGGAAGAGACGGCAGATATTAGAAAATCGCCGCTGACTGATATGAACATGGGCAATCCAACCGCCGGGAGTATGCCATTGTTTACCATGGAGCCTTCGGCCGACGGCGTGATGCCAATGGAGGCAAAATCAGTTTGGAAATTTCAGGAGTTTAAGGGAACTGAATGTGTAAAACAAAATAAAGTCATGCAATCATAGTGTCCGATCCTTATTGTGGAGACACAAGGCTACCAAGATGATATACAAGTTGATAGCTGAGGTAGGATTCATGATGATGTTCTTCTTACAGTAACGGCTTTGTTTCATTTTGATCCTTTTTTTTTTTTTTTTTTTTTTGGGGTTCGTTTTATCTTTGTAATGGAGATGAACTGACAAAGTGTAAATTTAGATGTTTAATTGTTTGTATCATGCTTTTACAGTACAGAATTGCCTCAGTTAAGGTGAGTTCAATAAAAGGGTGGCATTCGCTGGCAAGTTGACCTACTTAACTTTGCCTTTTTTTTTTTTTGGGTCTGGTTGATGATACACGTACAAACACAAGTTAATTGTCTTCCGTACCTTGTCAATTGTCAAGTTACTCCAAATCTAATTTACCCACACTCCATTTTAACAAAAAAAAAAATTTTATTACTTAATTATTTGTTAATTAAATTACTTAAAATAAAAAAAAAATATGAAATTTACTTAAATTACTTTACAATCAAAGGCTAATTCCTAACACTCAAATAATTAGAATTATCCTAAAAGAATTTTAAAACATCCAAAAAATAAGGCTAAAATTCAAATGACATGGTAAAAGATGAACACCAATACTGTAAATTATTTGGCTACATCGAGCCTCTAGCGCGAGCCAATCACACCCGATTCTTTCTTTTGGATTTTTAATTAGGGAAATTCCACATCACAGGCTAAATCGTCGGTCAATTGAAGATAAATAACATAATTTGAAAACATTAAAATTAGAATAATTGATTAAAATAGTCATTGTGCTATTTAAAATGTGACAATTTGATCTCTATTTTTTTAATTTTGATCGAAAATAGACTCTAAATTCTTTAAATATTGACAATCATAGTCATTTCCGTCCAAAATTATTAAGTTTTTAACAAAATGTATCACTTGACTCATTACATTAGCTCAATTAACCATCAAAATATGAAAATACCCTTGCTAAAAACAATACCTCACACCAATAAAATAATAAAAAAAATGAGAATATCCCATAAGTAATTGATGCCCAAGTAGGGTTCTTTGCATATCGAAACACATTTGAAGGAAAAAAAATAATAATTAAAACACATAAAAAACCTCGAATTTTCAAGATCCAAGGTCTGAATTACCAAATCCAAACGAGATTGCAAAATTCCAAATGAAAGGTAGAATCAGATGCTCAAAAAAAAAAAAAGAAAAGAAAAAAAAAAGGAAGAAAGAATAAAGCATGAGACCGTGTTTTTCGATTTGGCCTTGAGTTTTTTGAAAATGACATTTTTGTCGGTGAAATTCTCTGATACCTTTAGAGATTGTGATGAGAAATTGTAATAGGGAAAAAGAAGAGGAAAATTTGAAGAGGTGCTTGGAAGAACACCTCCTCATAATCGGAGATCCGAAAAAATGGATTAAGATATTAAAAAATTTTGAAAACACCCGTCAAAAAGACAAAGATGCCTCACATCAATAATATTGAAAAGAAAAAAAAAATGAGGGTTGGTTTTCAATCTGTAACCCTTAACCATTAAACCCCATAAGACATTACTCACTGGTAAATCTTCAACAAGAATATTGTTATTCATTACCCTTGCAGAAATCCATGAAATGAATATATTGGAAATGGCTTGATAGAGAAGGGAAAAAAAAAAATGCAAATTCCCAAGGCATGACAAGAGTACATGGAACTATTGCGAGTCAATGGGTGTCAAGTCTATGTGGACTTTCTCATCAACCAAACAAATTTCCTATGGATTCAACAAAGAGGTCTAAAGTCAGATAGGATCCGTCTTATTTTTATTATATATCATCCAATTTAATCAGAGGTCGGTTTTTGAAAATGTCATCCAATCTAATCTGTTAGTAGTGTAACATCCTATCTAATCCAATCCATTTCCGGTCGGTTTGGATTGGATTGATTGATTGATCATAAACCTTCTCATAAAATTTTGTATTTTTTTTGTCTTCTTTTCCTATTTTCTTGTTTGACCTGTCTAAAATAAATTATCTATTAGGTCTTTTTGACATACATCATATACTTGTTTTTTTTGGCTTCAAATACATCACATTCTAGTTAAATACTAAATTTTAAATGAAACAAGCAATAAGTATAGGATATATGAAGGTATAACGAAATTAGAAAATGCGAGAATAGTTTTTCTTGTGTTAATATCATAATATGTAGGCTTTGAAATTTTTATTGTGAAGATGTGGGAAAAATTACAAAATTTTGGACCATATAAATCATAAAATACATTTTTACTTAAAAAATATTTAAATATTGGATTGAATTGGATTGGGAGTTTTAAAGATAAAAAGTGCATCCAATCCAACCTAGATCAGTTTTCAATAATTGATATCCGATCTGATCCAATAGAGATCATTTATCAGTAAAAAAATGGATTGGATTAAATTAGATCGATCGGTTTGATCCGTTGATTGGACCGGAGGAACACCCATAAAACAACAATTCCTATCACATCATTCGTTCTCATATAGTTTCACAAAAAAAATTAAATAGAATAGTGTATGAGATTGCATGAATTTCTTCCTTTCCCAATCAAAACACTAGGGTTAGGGTTCTTCCAAAAACAAAATCAAACCACCACCACATCTTAATCCTACAAGTGAACAATCTAATTACAAGAATTATTTATAACATAAGCTTAGAGAAGTTTTCATATGCATGCCGTAATTGGTTGTGGATTTGTTGGTTGGCTATATACATTCTCAACATGGAGCGAAGTGAAAAACCAAATAAGGAGTTCTTATTATACAGGGAAAAAAAAAAAAAAAAAAAAAAGAAACAACAACAACAACAACCAGGCTACATAAATATTTAGGCTTTAATGATTACTTCAATATTTATCCATCAGAACTGTTGTAATAAATTAGGTAATTGACAAAAGAATTTACAACAATTAATGAGTAATAAATTTCAGATGTTCATTAAATGTGATTTTGTATTTGTAAAAATGAAGAGACATAAGGAAAAAGAAAAGAAGACTAACAAACATTCCCTACATGAGTACCACTTATACCACAACCAAAAAGTTTGTCCTTTGATAGCTTTGTAATCAAATGTGAAATATTTCTCAACTTCAGTCAATGCATATGCAGGCAGCTGGGTATCGCAGGGTGAGGCGACCACCGCATTAGTAGCTGAAATACAACATCAAGATTAGCAACAAGTGCATAATGTTAATGTATAGGTTATTAATCTTTAAAAAAAATAAAAAATAAAAATAAAAAACCACCAAATATCATCACCGGTACCTTGAATTCGCTACATCTTTGAGCGAGATTAAGCTTGGAGTATGAACAATAGCTTTGAACTCAAACAGATTTTGTATTTCTAGGAAGGCATAAGTTCATTGAAAGAACATCAGTTCAAAGAACCAATAGAACTGGCTGATGAAAATCAAAACACAATGATATTCAAAAGTCATTGGAAATGCACCTGCTCTTGAAGTCATTTTTATAACTTCGTCAACAGTTTTTGCAGAGAATCTCTTAATTTCCACACAATTTCTTCCGTATTTCAACAGCGGTAAAAGCTCTACAGAGGATGTAGATAACCAAAAAAGGAAAGAAAGAAAGAAACATCAGAAGGAGAGTGGATTCTTCTGTTACAAGCAAACATCCAGATTTTCAATTCAAAAGAGTCTCTCGAATCGGAAAGCTAATACGATATGTAACAAACAGATAGTTGCAAATACTGCACTTGACCTTAGCCAAAATGCTCATAAAGGTTCAAAACACGAAACAAACTCAAACCAGATTTTACTAATGGGTGTGTCAATTTAGAGAGTTCAACGGCAACAAAAAACCATGAAGCCAGAAAAAAAAAATAATAATAACTCTAACCTCGCTGCAAGTAGCATTACCGCCATTTCCACAGCATCCTGCTTAGTTTTATTTCCCCAAGGTTGAAATTCATCCCGTTCAGAAAATCTGTTCTGTTGATGATTACTTAACTCTTCTGCAACTTCCTCAGGCTCTTCCATTGCATAATCATCCTTAGCAATCTCCTCAGGTTCCTCCATTAGATAATCTGGTCGCGCGCCAAAATAAATAAGGACTTTAGTTGTGACAATTAATATGTAATTATGTGTGTGTGTGTGTGTGTGTGTGTGTGGATATTTTTTCACTCAAGTATTCTATATCACTGCGATAGTTGAAGAATCGAGAGTTTACTCTACCTAACAAACACCATCAAAAGCTGGACAGATAATATGATGAAGTTGTATGTTTATGGAAGTAAAATAGCATCATTCGAAGAACATTACTTGGATGCTACTGCAGGTATACTGCACACGTGAAGAAATGATCAAAGGGGCTGTATTTGCCTGAAAATCGGGAGCTTCTATCATAAAGATTACTTTACAGGATTAAAACTATGAGAATTTAACAAATAAAGAAATGACGGTTCAAAACAACACAGGATTAGTAGGGTCTCCCCAAGTCCTATCAAAGACTTCACAAAACACGCATACATACTTTTGTGCATGTATACATACACATATATGGATATAGATACACACATACACATTTATACACACACACACCCACATGTGTGTAGGTGAATGGAAAAGATTGATGACACCTTGTTCAGCATCATTAAACTGTAAGTTACTAAAGAGCATTGGGCTCTGAGATTGAGGCTTCATATCAAAATTGAAACTTTTCTTTATAACATTTCCACCACCATGGCTAAGCTCATTATTTCTCAGTGAACTGGCTTCTGTAAATTCACAAAATTCTTCCTTATTAGCTCAGAACCAACCAATTTGTTACTTTGAGAAGATTTCTTAGGAATGTATCCAATAGGACCCGAAGAAGAACCATAGTCTCTGTTTCTCAAGCATGTAATTGCACCTTTTTTCCTAAACCAGAAGGAAAAAAAAAAAAAAAAAGAAAAAAAGACAGTGACCCAGTTTTCCCATATCAAACACAAATTAGAGTCCTAAAAAATTTCGGAAAAGTATAAATGTAAAAAACTGAACTGCTTAATTCAGTTGTGGTTTTTTTTCCCCCCTTAAAAACAAGAAGAAGAAAAAAAAAAAGACGGGAAATCTAACCACCAATTTTTGTTATATAAATAAAATTGAATAATTCAGTTCCCCCCCTAAAAACAAGAAAAGAAAAAAAAAAAAAAAAAAGAATCTAACCACCAATAATCCGAACTTGTTAATAAAATTAAAAAGTATAATAGATAAAAATTGAAACTTTACAACTGCTTAATCCAAAAACAGGGGAAAATAAAGAAGAAATAGAAGAGAAGAGTTTATGGTTACCACGGAATGAGAAAAACTCGAAATTGAACTTGAAATTGAGATTTGAAGCTTATAATTCCAGCGGAAATGGCTAATCGTTACCATGTGAGAAGATGTTTCCTCGTCTGTGATGTTCGTGAAAAATTTAAGACAACAGTAATTGAAGAGCGACAGCTAAATAAGGACGATGTCAGCGGAGGAACGACAAATAACTGAAAACGGCAACAGAAATGGAAAGGTCAACTATTAAACGACAGCAAACAAAAAGGACAGTGAAAAACGGGTACTAAATTGCAGGTCCAGTCCTCTCAAATCTTAAGGAAATTGGATTAGAGATATATATTTGGAAGGAAAATTTTAGAAGAATTATGTGATATAAAAAATAGCATAAAAATTTAAAATGTATTTGAAAAAAATGTAAAATGAATCCAGTCTAATTCATCTCGTCATTATGAACATTTTGACGTAATAATCATTTCATTTTAACCTGAGCATTTTGATTTGAAATAAGAAAGTTTGAGTTTTTTGAAAATTGAAAAAAAAAAAATTTTTGACGTGGAATTGAGAGTTTTGGATCTCCAAATGGGCCCTTAAAACATCTTGTAATTAATACTCGAACAATTAATTTGTCTTATAATAGTCATTCTCTCTAAAAATTTATAAAAATTAGACTATAATTACCACATTAAAATTAAGCGTGTTTTATTCAAGATTAATTTTATCAACATAGCGTTAGAACATAAGTGTTTTAGTGTGTCTTATTCAAGATTAATTTTATCAACATAATGTTAGAACATAAGTGTTTTGAGAATTTATTATTTTCAAAATTGAAATCTAGAAGATGGAAATATCAAAATTAACCATGACTAAAGTAATTACAATCTAATTTTCAGTATTTTGGAGGGAATGATTATTATGGAATAAATTAATAATTCAAGAATAGCATCTGTACGTTTTAAAATTTTGGGACTAAAATGAGATGTGTCTTATAAAGTTAAAAATGACCAAATATGGAATAACGACTATAAAGATAAAGGAACAAATTAAAGCGACAATAAAGTATCACCGACGTAAAAGAATAAAAGCATCAAACTAATCAACAGACAGAAAAAATTATGAGCACTGAAAATTAATAACAATACTACTTGAAAAACGAGAGCTAAAACAAACGACATCAATTGAAAAGTTCAGACGACTATAACTATTAAAGGCAAATTGAAGAAAAACGACATCAACAGGAAAACAGTAGCAAAAAGTACGAAATCATTTAAAAACAAAAATAAGAGAAAACGACAATATTTTGAAAACGACATAAGATAATTGAAAAGAAAAGGACAAGAACAAAAAAAACCAAATTAGGAGGAAAAATCAAATAAAAGCAACAATAAACCGAAAAGGGGAAAAGAGGGAAATAATATATTTAATATATATGATGGAAAATTATAGCATAATTTATTAGGTAGTGAAAATTATAGCATATTTTAGTTTTTATCTTTCCAAAATTCCAAAATACCCCTACCCACCATTCTCTGTCCCAAACAAGTTTTCGTCTCGTTGTCGGCACTCGTATCGTCACTGTACACTCGGGTGTTGTCACCGATGACGTGGATTGCGACTCTGTCAAGGCGAATTCTTGGTGCCACTCGAAGGAGCTTTCAATGTTTCGTCTCATGCGACTTCTAAATTAGAATATTGCGACGCTTTTTTACAAGCGACATTGACCGTGATGACAATATCATATTTGGATTTTTCAGATCTAGTTTTATCAATAGTGGGGCTATTTTTCTCGTTTGTGTCTGGATTTTCCATTCATCGTTTGAGTCCCGTTTCGTTGCCATCACTATTGCGAGTCTCAAGTTGTGCATCTTATAGTCATAACAACTGGTCGGCGACGAAGCTTCGTCATGTTCTCCAGTGTCGATGGCATGGGTTGGGGGCGATGCTGTTAGTTTAGTTTTTCAATTTGGTTATCAAAGGTGGGGTTGTTTTGCATTTCTAATAAAATTTAGAGTTTTGTACAAATAATATGAAATTAAGTCTATTAATCAATTCAATAGGTAAAATTTAGTAACGTGCTTTACTGTGTAATGTAAATATGTTTTTTTCAATCAAATTTGTAAAAATTCCTTGGTGTGTAAATGTATTATTTTCAAAAAGAGAATACAATATTTTGTTATAAATATAATATTTTCATGAAAAAAATCCAACATGTTCTTGTAAAAACATTATTTTCAATTAGAAAATAATCCGAAAATATAATATTGTCTTGTAAATATAGTATTTTTAATAAGAAAATCCAAACCAAAAATACAATATTTTCTTGTAAATAAAATATATATAAATTGTGATGGTCTTGGTAATTAAAAAATATTAATTGTTTCTTGGCCGTATACAGAAATCCATGTGACCCCTTCGGATCTGGTTTTAAATTAAGGGTTTTTATTTTTAGCTGTTGTCGTGTCTAAATATTGTCATTTTGACATAAGATCATTTCAATGTAGTTGTTCTTAATCTTGCAATAACTCATGTCATCTTTTTATATTATTGTCGTTTAGGCGGACGTCATTTTTGTATTGTCGTTTAATGCTCGCCCACACCAATGTCCTGCCTTGTACAAACATATAGCGGCAAAAACAACACCCGGATAATTAAAAAAAAAAAAAAAAAAGGAAAAAGAAAAAAAAAAAAAAAGAAGACAAGCTCAGCATGTTCACCAAACCCACCCCAAAACCAGTCTCCAAGAGCAACGCGAAACGAACCCTAAGAGGGGGAGACGAAAATGTTACGTTGGGAGAGGCGCGTGCTTTAGGCGTAAGATTTAGTAATTAGTACGTAGAGATTTGAGAGAGAT